>JAJMHQ010000049.1:0-93152 GCA_030583255.1 Metschnikowia kunwiensis
TACATTACAAGTCGCCCTGCGCTCTTCTTCTGTCACGCTCCTCCGTGATCGACAACTTGATACCCTTGCCCTTTGGCAACGACACGTATGGCTTGTTGGCATCGGTACCGATGACGAACACGTTGGCCTGTCTCGTCACAAACGTGTTCTCCAAGGCGTCCTTGATGTGGACCAAGTCGAAACCACCCTCGTGCTTCTCTCTGTGCACAATGACACCTACTCTACCCATGTTCTTACCACCAGTCACCATGACCAACTTACCGGTCTCGAACTTGATGGAGTCGGTGATCTTGCCGGTGGCAAGGTCGATCTGCACAGTGTCGTTGGCCTTGACCAATGGGTCGGGGTATCTGATGGTTCTACCGTCGTGGGTCACGGCGTATGGGATACCTCTCTTGCCCAAAGCGATCTTCTTGACCTTGCCCAACTTGTAGGAAGCCTCCTCGGCGGTGATTCTGTGCACAGTGAATCTACCCTTGACGTCGTAGATCAATCTGAAGTGCTCGTTGGTGGCCTCCAAGGTGATGACGTCCATGAAACCGGCGGGGAACGTGGAGTCGGTTCTGACCTTGCCGTCGACCTTGACGTGCTCCTGCATCAAGATGGCCTTGACTTCTCTACCGTTCAAGGCGTACTTCAATCTGTTTCTCAAGAACACAATCAAAGGAAGAGACTCTCTCAACTTGTGGGGACCGGCCGAGGGTCTGGGGGCGTAGGTGCCGGACAATTTGTCCAACATCCAGTGGGATGGCGCTGCCAATCTCTTAAGGTGCTTCTTTCTGTTTGCGTTAGTATGGTGTCCTGGCTACGACAGACTAATTGGAAGCGGTGAGAACCTGCAGGCGCGATGTCGCCGGAGCGACTTTTCGGGGCGGATGCGACATTTCCGAAGGGCGCGCACGACATTTCAGAGCCACGTGACCAGCACGCGCTGACCACGAGCTGCCACAAAGAGCCACTAATCACCCAGTTTTACGTGGGCAATTCCGCAGGTTTTCGACCACTCCCAATTATCAAGACAAGGCTCCCATCCGCGCCAATCCGAGGATATGGCTGGAGACCGAATGACACCTCAGAAGAGGAGACGGTTGTTTCATGGACTCTGCTCGAAACGAGCAGGCCACTTTTGTTTTGCCTTGAGATAGTCTGTCTTCAAGTTGAAGAGCAGATTAGACATACGGGCCTCTTGCCATTTTGATAATTAGTTGTGATGAAGAAGAAAAGAAGAACTTTTGGGGAGATTTTTGAGAAAAAATTTTATGAGAGAAGTCGCGCGTGTCGCGTGACTTGTATCTGTGTGCAGTACATGATGCTGGTCACGTGCTTTCTCTGGCTACGAATCGTGGGTGTATTATCCTTCATCATATCTAGGCATAAGTGCGATACAACTTTGCAGTCACGCGGGCATAGCCTCTGAGTGAGCGAGTGCCATCTATTGCAACTGTTCAAGACTCATCCCTAACCTCAGCAGTAGCAGTATAGCACAAGCAGTAGTACCAAAACCGTCTCTGCTCTTTTTTGCTCATTTCAGGCTGCTGAAAACCATCACGCTTCGACCGTTTCCCCCATCAGGTAGCCCTTATCAAAGACGTAAGTCTGTTCATAGTACATAATGGCTCTCTAAACAACTCATAATCTTCGAACAATTCTCAATCACAGTCTTCAAACAATCCGCAAAAAGCCCTTAAACAGTCCTGACGGACTCCCTAGAAGATAGAGTCCTTGGGCTCGTCGAACTTGTGTGTGTTGAGTGCAGAGCCTCCGTTTCCAGTAGGCATGTTGCTCTCGACGTCCTTATGGTGTTTCGTTTTTTCACCATGCTCAAGCGCCAACCGCTCAGCCCTGGACTTGCTGGTCACTTTCTCCACCTCCGCGCCGGTCATCACTTTGATCCAGTCAATTTTCAACGAAAAGGGCCCGTACTGCTTGTCCAATAATCCGATGCCTACAGTCTTGACTTCGCCCTTGTTGAGCTCACTGCCGTCCTGAATGACGCCCCAGTTTGTCATCACAAAGTCGTTCAACGGGATCACCACGGTCTCCCACTCCCCGGGATGGTGCAAAAACAACCGGTGCTGGAACAAGTCCGTCACCAAAGGTGTGTTTGCCTGGATGTTGACGAGGTACTTTCTGCGGTCCCCCTTCACCCGCAACACCATCAGTGTGTACTGGGACCAGTCCCAGAACGCGTCCCCCGAGAGCCACGAGTCTCTTTGGTCTTTGGTACGAAACATGGCGTATCCAGAACGGGTGATTTCCGGGTTATCTTTGGGAAGGTCTAGGTTCAAGTTTCCGTAGAAATGGCCCGCTCCGGAGTGCGGGTCCAACGCGAAATTAACTTCCGAAAACCCGCCCATTTCCTTGTCGCTTCTGGTCATCACCTTGTCGAGCGATTCCTGGGGGTATTTGCAGAAGTTGAGTACCGTTTGCAAGGACTTGGTGTGGTCCGTGGACTTGGCAAAAATGCGTCCCAACGTGGAGTTCAAGCCGAGCGATCTCAACGACATGGTGTGTAGTAGAACGAAATGTGTGTTTTGGGTGGTTTTATGCGGTTTTATGGGGCAAAAGTGGGACCTGCTCGGGCTGATCTGTTGCTTGTATTCTGAGTCACGTGCGCAACTGAGACTGGGGTGAGTAGGATGAGTAGGTGAATAGGATGGGTGCTGGGAAATGCCAGTAAGTGCTATTTTTATTTTCCGTTTCTGGGTCAAAATACGGGGATAATCTGAAATTCTAAAAAAAACTACATCTCGCCCGGACGGGTCATCCATGCCTTATATACTAGCGGGCAAATCAAGCGTGGCATCGCAAGGATCACCTTCACCTTGGCTTTTTGGGGAAACCCGAACCTCAGAAGTGCAGATAGAACGTCGGGCCCCCGAATGCAACTATTAGCCACAACGGTGATTTCCCCACAATCCCATATCTGCGATCACTAGTCCTGTGCTCAGCTCCACACCAGGATGGACTGGTGCAGGACTAGGTGCACTTTCCCCACAGCTGTGCTCCACTTTATCTGAGCGATTTCCTGATTTGGACAAGGCGGGAACGAGGTCTTCCACGAGACGCCGGCATAGGATCGATCTCACAATGGCCTTGGGTGTTGTATTGTATTGCTACATTGATGGTGTATGGGTCTGGATATCGGGCAAGAGTAGAAGAGGGTGAATATGTGTACGAAAATAGAGTATACGAATATAAAAGAGAAGCATGTGGAATTAGATCTATGTGAGAATAGATCTGTGTGATCTATGTGAAAAGAGATATAGCTGAAAATGTAAATACACAGCCCTCTTCATTGGCCCTCCGCATGGTAATCGCGATAAGGCGAGGCTTGCGGGGCTCGTATCAGCCGGAGTTTCCGGCTCCGAGACGGTATGTCATAGTGGAGAGAAAGAGCCGCAGCACAGGAGTTGACTCGTCTTGCTTTGATGGGCTTTGATGGCGTAGGCGTCGGCAAAATAGTGGCAGAATTCGATGTGATTGTTTGGTATTGGTGCTGTGGTATATAGGACTTCAACGTAGTTGCGACAATGGGCCACAATGGGTTCGGCAGTTTGCCCCGGGTCTTTGTCTGGTACGATTATTCTTGGTCTAGAACATTCATTGTTTCACCTTTGAAGTTACGCTCGAGAGACCCGCAGTAAGACCCTTATTGAGGCTCATCAAGAAGGATTAAGGTTCATTAATAAGGTTCACTCGCACCAGTGAACAAAACCCGGGTTTTACAGTACCTTTTCTTGGCGGTGGCAATACAAAAAGCCCGATTCTGCTTCTACACATGTTCATAGTATGTTCCTGCACATCTAGTAACGAAAGTCCGAATAGTTATGGCAGTCCGAGCCGTGCTTCCCTCCAACACATCTACTTAATGGGCCAGTAGCCCGGGAACAAGTAGTGCATTTTCTCCAAAACATCCTTCTTCACCCCGTGTGCACTGGTGCTCACCGAGTATTTCATGGATCCCTCCAAACCGGCACCTATTCCCAGTTTGCCTTCGGCCAAATCGTCGGAAATCACCTCGACTAATCTTCCCGCCACTTTGCACGCATTTGCAGAGTTCGCCTTCAAGTTTCCCACCACGGTTTCCACGGTCACGGGTTCCTCGGTCTCATTCCACGAGTCGTAGTCTGTCGACATGCAGATCATTTGATAGGCGATCTCCGCCTCACGTGCCAATTTGGCCTCCGGCAACACAGACATGTTGATCACGGATCCGCCCATGGTTCTGTAGACCTTGGATTCGGCCCTGGTGCTAAATTGCGGTCCCTCCATGCACACGACGGTCAAATCCTCGCCGTTTTCCGTGTGCGTTTTCGAGTGGAGCACAGGCGTGGCCTTCGAGTCGAACGCCTCCAAAAAGCCCGTAGACGGAATCGCGTCTGCGATTAACTTGTTGAGCGTAACGTCGAATGGCTCACCAAAAGTAGCATGTGCCACGAAGCCCTTCTCGAAGAAGGTGGACGGACGGACGCCCTTGGTACGATCGATGATCTGGGTGGGCAACACGAAGTCACGTGGCTTGATCACGTGCTGCAACGAGCCCACGGCGGAAAACGCCACGATAGCCTTCACGCCTAGCTTTTTCAACGCGGCGATGTTCGCTCTCAGGGGCACGTCGGAGGGCAACAAGTCGTGGTGCGCGCCGTGGCGCGCCAAGAACGCAACCGGGAATCCCTTTTCCGTGAGAGAGATGGTGATTTGCGCCGAGGGAAAGCCCCAGGGAGTGGACACTGTGAGCCTGGCCACGGGCTTCAAGTTGGGGAGGTCGTAGAGACCCGTGCCTCCGATCACGGCCAAGAGAACGGGCTGGTCGAACGTGTGGGGCAACTGGGCGAGGTCGGCGCTTTCTCTGTGGACAGACATGGCGGTGTGTGGAATTGGTGGCGGTAGAAAAGAGATTGGAGGTGGTGGAGTATATGAGCGGGCTGTGTGCAGGCCTGTGGCTGGCGCACGTTGCGAAGGCGTAATACTGGAGATCGAGACTTTGAGGTGTGGTGGCAAGTGATGTAGAAAATCGTATGTAAATTGAAATCGCATGTAAATTGAAAATCGCATGTAAGTAGAGAAACTAGGTAATACAAAATAATAGGTGAACAGTATGTATCGATGCTGTAAAAGATCTATGTCTACTTTGCTCTGTCCCTCTTGTACGTTATTGACCAGTGCGTAGGTTATTTTCTGACAGCGCAGTGCAGGCATTACCGGTGTCGCACTCTGGCAATGGCCAGAGCAAAAGATGACCAATCCATGGAGCGGCCCACGAAAGCTGAAAATAAGTGGTTGCTTGCAGGCGTGTCAAAATGAGCACGGCGATTTTGATAATGGCGCTTACACGAACTTTCACGCCAAGACCGCATTTATCAGCTGGTATCTCTACATTAATACTTCTGGGCCAGAGCCGTGCATTTATGCTATCCTTCAAACCACGCCAACTCTCAAAGTCCTTTTTTTTTTTCAACATTCAAAAACAAGAGCAAATTCCCGTACCCCGAGCTTGACCAAGGTTCCAAATAACCCACAACTCGCCGGATTCACACCCTGCTTAGCCACCCACCCTCTAGGTCACGTGCGCGTTCTCCCGTGCGAGGCTCAGAAAAACCCACGCTTCGCCCTCACTAATCCAACCTCACCATATCCCACTCTTTCCCACTCCTCACTATGATATCTCTGTATACTTGGCGCCACAGCGGCAACGCCGCCGCACGCATGAGCCGTGGCGTTTTGCGCACGTCGGTCCGCTTTTCGTCCTCCAAAAAAGACAGTAAGCCAGACCCCCAAGCGCCTTCCCCGCCTAAAAAGCTAGCGAGTATCAACAAGGAGAAAGCAAAGGAGGAACCAGCACAAAAACAGAGCTCGCCTAAGCGACTCGCACAAAACTACATCGCATTCAAGGACCTCCCCAAGCCGTCGCCAGAACTCCAGAATATGTCCACGGAACAGTTCCACGCCAGACTACACATGACAGAAGTCCCGGAAAAGGGTTTACCCAAGCACGAGGCGCTAATGCCCTTCCAGGGGTACAAATACGATTTCAACCTCCATCCAGGCCAGCGCCTTGCGGCGCGCCGCGGGCCCCTTGGTGCATCCAAAAACACCTCCGGAATAGAGCCCAATCTTGCATTATTGGGCCTAATCGTAGACGCAGACACACTCAGCAGCGGCATGGACGAGCACCCGCTCCGGGAGTCGATCACGGGGATGTGTGTTTTGAATCCGCTTCTCAAAGAAGTCAAAAACCGGACGCTCTGGGACCTTTTTCCTGAAAACAAGAAATACGGCGGGTCTCCTTTCGGCAAGGATGCCAGTTTTAATGCGTTCAAGCAGTGGGAAGACCAGAAGAACGGAAAACTCCAGGACGCTGCTGAAAAAACGCAGAAGGAGGAGAAGGAGTTCCGTGACTTCTGCAAGAATCTCCAGGAGTCGAAGTCGTTTGTGAGAAAGGCGAAAACCGAGAGCAAGGAAAAGGAAACAGCGGCCGAGAAATCGAAAAAGAGCGACGACGAAAAAACGGCAAAAGCCGAAAGTACTCCTTCTGCCGCTGTCACGCATGGAAGGCGCAAGTTGGACCGTGGTTTGCTCAAGCAGTACCGCAAATACAAGAAGGAGCAGTACGCCAAGGCGGCCAAGGACAACAACGACAATGAAAATGAAAACAACAAAGACGAATAGAATGGTTTTGGAACGACCGGCGGCCGGTTTGGGGCGGATAAATAGGATATAGTATACGTACAGAGTGCTACTCGATGATCTTCAACTCCACGTCGCCGTAGCCAAACTCGTCCTTATTGTCCTCGTACAAGCGTCTGAGTTCCTCGATGTAGAGCCGGTGGTAGTGGTCCAAGAGATCCTGGGGCACTTTCCTTTTTCTCGTCTGGGTCTTTCTTCTCTTGAGACTCAAAAGACTGGTAAAGGAAGACAGTCTCTGTTTGGCCGGTGCAGGATCCACGAGCTCGTCCAGGAGGAGCCCGGAGGGCACGTAGATGGGTTTTCCCGTCACGATATTGATGGGGGTGCGGTAGGGAAGAAACCCGAAATCGTAAATAAACACACCACGTGCAGAAAAAAACGGCAACGTAAAATGGAACGTTTTTTTCATCCACTGCTGGAAGGCGTACCCCCACGATCCGGGTGGGGGACGTGAGAGGCGATAGATGTCGGCTTCGCCAAATCCGAAAACTGGCACGAGAGATACGTTTCCCAACTCGATGGCCAATTTGACAAATCCTTTACGCTTCTGGAGCACGAGGCGGATCTGTTTCTGGGCCATGGACGTCTTGGTTTCGTCGTCGTTGGTTTTCAAGGACTCCATTTTCATCGCCTCGAGTTTCTCCTCCTCCCTTGCGCTCTGCTCGGAGTCACTGTACCCGATTCCGACGCGGTGGTCACGTCCTACTACGTCGTTTAACAAGGACTCCTGTGCACCACCCACGACCAAACACACGGAGTTGTCTCCGTTGTTGATCACGGATTTGATGTTGCGGGCGCTGGCGCTCGTAAGCCCCAAACTGAGCAAGTAGTCCCGGTAAAAAGGGATCACGAACTGCTCGGTCAAAGTCAACGGAAATACGTAGCCGATTCCGGGAAACAAGCGCTCGCCCTTGGAGGGGTCGTGGAAGAACGACTTGAGGAAACTAAAGGGCGGCACAAACGGCTCGTTGCGGAGCACGTTGGTGGAAAAAAGCCCCATGACTCCCATGGAGATCACGCCGTGCGGATGGTAGCCGAAGATGTAGCGGGGGCCCGTGACGACCTTGCTTTTTTTCTGCGTTTTGGTGCCCCTGTCGTCCTTCTCCTTGACCGGGTCGCTGGCGTTGAGCCGCTTTCGGAGCCGCAAGAACCGGAACACCTCGTCTACGATGGTGGTCGAGTGTTCCGAGACCAAGTCTTGTTCGTCGTCGGAAGTGGACTCGTTTTCCACCACCTCCGTCGTGAACGTGGGCTCCAACTCGCACGTCTTGTGCACGCGGATCGGGAAGTAGTCCACAAACCACTGCCACAAGATCAAATTGCGCATCACGTCCTTCACCCGGTACACGACTTTCCCGTTGGTGGGCGTGTGCAAATCGAAGCCGTAGAGCCAGATGAAATACGGAATAATCACCACGAGCCACGCCACCATTCCGCTGTACACGACCAAGAGAAACAAGCAGGAAAAGGACGGAATCAGCACCGTGTGCCACGCCACGGCCAACGTCTGCAAGCGTCTTTCCAACGGCGTGTTCAAGGGCGCCACGTTGATGTACGTCTTTCTTTTTTTCGGTTTGCGGTCCTCGGGTCCCGCCCGGGACGTGTCGGCGCTGGTGGTGGATCCGTCCGACTCAGAGAAATCCGTCACCTGCGAAAGCCCCGACTTGCGGGACTTGAGGGTGCCGTTTTCGGTGCCCGCGTAGCCTGTGGACATGGGGGAATAGCAATGTGCACTAGGCGTCTAGGAGTACAAGTGGGAGTGACCAGAACAGGGCCAAAATGCCGGGGTGGGCAGGTTGGCGGAGGTATAACTGGTGGGGTGGTCTGGTGGGGTCTGGCGCCGTATTAGCAACGCACGCGGGGGATCAGGACGGGTGTATGCAGGTATGCCCAGATCGGGCAATAGTGGGGTGCTGGGGCGGCGAAAATGGGCGCTGAAAACGGCGAGGACAAGAGGCGGGCGATGTTTGTGTGCCTGAGTTTGCGTGGACTTCCAGTTTTTCCCAAAAAAAAGGCGTTTGGGCGAAAAAGACTGGGTTGCTAGTGTTCCAGATCTGCCGTGGGCGTGCACAGTGGAGTCGCAGGACGCTGGAGGTGCTATTCGGGAATGCCAAGAAGGGAAAGAAAGGAAGGGAGAAAACAGCAGGGAGACAGAAAAAGGAAAAACAAGCAAGGTAAAGTAAGCAAAGCTAGCACACGGCCCGTTTCGGCGCTGCCCGTTGATGACGTTTCAGCCCGTCGCTTCCGGCATGCCACCGCAGAATGTGACGTGCAATAAGCTTCGAGGTGTACGGCCCAACGGCACTCGAAACTGTCCGCACCGTCACATTCCGTAGGCGAACGTTCGGTCGTAGGCTAAGGGGAAAAATGGCATGTGGGCGGGGTCCAAAGATGGGACTACGTAGTGGGAGACCTCATTGCTGGGAGGAGCGGCGACACGGGACTCGAATGGCCCGCTCAGGAACATGCCTTGGGGAGGCTTTCGCATCCAAGAGTGACCTATAAAAAGATGGAATTTTCAGCTTCTTTATCCACTCTGTAGTTACGCAGAGAGTACAGTGCATAGCCACGCGGCCACCATGAGACTTCTGTAGCAACATACTTTTTAAGACGGCTCTGAAAACAATCTTACTAAACCTAAAACACCTCGAGCCGGATCCCAGAATAGACCCTCTCAGGACGGCACACAGGCGCACCGCCTACGACTATTCACTACACGTCTGCACACAATCGGATCTCCGCCTAGCACCCATTCTACACATCTCCCCAGCATTCATCATGAAGCGACATCTGGGCGACACCAGCGAGCAAACAACTCAATACGCTGCCGACAAGAGCAGGTTCAAGAAAGTGAAAGCCGAGACGGCGGACGGTGATGTCGATGCGCCTCCATCCACCGATCTCGCTCCTCCCAAGAACCCACACAAATGTGAAGGCAGAGGTGAAATCAGAACGTCCTTTCTAAAGGACGCCTCCGGGCAGCCCGGGCTCTTTTCGCCCTTTCTTGGCGAAAACGGGCACCATCTAGCACACAGATACCGGCTCTACAACGAAATCTGGGGCCACCAGAAACACGCCATAGAGCTGATCTTGAACTCCGCCAACAACACGCTTTTTGCAAATCTCCTCCTGTACATCCAGGACCCGTTCTCCGACCGGCTCGATGTGGCGTTTTTGGGGCTCAGTTCAAACGTAGCAAACAACTTGAGACTCTTGGACGAGTTCTGTGCGTTTGCCGCCGCCGACCCCGCCTGCGCCCATGTGAAAGTGGTGCGCTTGAGCTCGAAGCTCTGCGTCAACATCAAGACGGCGGTTAAGGAGATGATCCGGCAGATTGTGGAGGGAACAGAAAGCGCACACGAAGTAGAAGAGTTCAAGGACGACGAGGACGACGAGGTCGGATCAGATGGCGAGGAATTGGCAGAAGACGACGACGACGACGACAATGGCGACTCCACCGGAGGGCGGATCTCCTACGACTTCGAAATCGTGCAGGACTGGATGGACGTGTATGTCCGAAAACACAAGTGTGACGAGAGTCTCCGGATCGTCGTTTTTTTGGACGATAGCGACGGCTTTTCCAATAGCGTGCTCAACCAGTTACTACAGCTCGTCTGCATTTACACCAGCCGGTTCCCCATCAAAATGGTCATGGCACTCAGTTCCCGGAACGTGGGTGACTGGATCAACAGCAACGTCACCAGCAGACTCCGAACACTCATCGAGGGTGTCAAATTGGAGGCCAAGGAAAACAAAGACATCGGTTTCCAGGTGGTGGACGAGATTTTGTTGCAGAACGAGATCACGTCATCCAACCCGTTATTGCTAGACGCGCATCTTTCGCTGATTGTGTTGAACAGATTCGAAAACTCAAACAACTCCATCGACAGCTTGACCATGGAGCTCAAACTCTCCTACATGATCCACTTCTACCAGCTGCCACTTGCGGTGTTGGTGGACCGGACATACACCCCCGAGAAGTTCCACTACGACGCGTTGCGCAAGCTCCCCTCCTTCAAAATGTATATAGAGCATCTCGTGGACAGGTTCAGAAATGAGCCCGACGCTGGCCACGGCAAGAAGATCCTAAAGTTGCTCCAGAACAACAAGGACTTGAAAACCCTTTTTGACCAGTCTCGGGACGATATCCAGAAGTACCAGAACGCGGTGATGAACGCGGTCAACATGGTGTATTGGCTCTGCGGCGGATCGACGGAAAAGTTCCAGATTTACAAGTGGATCACGGATAACCAGTTCATCAACTCGGAGTTTTGCACATCGATCTTGAAGCGATTCTCGACTTTCAGGGAGGACGACTTGGACGAGTTCGTGTCGTTTTTGACCGGCCCGCAGATCCGCGACTCCATAGGTGACACCACCGATGACGACATCGTTAAGCTTCAGGAAAAGCTTTCGGTCTGTGTGCCTGACGATATCATGGATATTATCACAGAGTATTTCCACAGCAACAGGCACCTCAACATGAAGATCAGCGACAATTTGTTCAACGAAATCCTCACAATCAAGGGCGGGCGCAGCGAGCTCGACGAGTTGAAGCCGTCCGTGAATATCGAGGAAAACTACCGTGATCTTATGATCAATCTTATACGGCCCGTCGACAGAGAGGGAATCGAAACCGATTTGGGCGAGCCGCAGCAGGTGTTGCGGAACCCACTAATTATGGAAATGTTGGGGAAAAAGAAAAAAATGGCCAAGCTCTTGGGGCCACCACTTTGCAAGTTATACGACTTGTATAAAGAGGCGGGTGTGAGTATTAACTTGTACGACTACTACGTGGCATTCCGAGACTCTCTTTCCAAAACGCAGGTTGTTTCTGAAATTGACCGCTGTTTAGAAACCACAACAGAGAAGCAGAAGGCCAATATGCTCCGGGTCATGGACCTCTTGAAGCAGGAGATAGAGCAGGAGAAACAGGTGCGAAACCCCACGAACCAAAGTGGAGCGGATACAGACGAAACATGGAAAAAATTGGTCTACGCGTGGTTCCTCGAAGGGATCTTTGAATTAAAGCACGTGGGCATTCTAAAGGATAAGCTGAAGGAGAACTACCTCGAGAAGTTGATCTGGAAAGACCTATAAACGCGGGGCCAGCCAAAGGACCGTAGTGCGGAAGGTCTTAAATGTCTGAAATGGTTGTCGGAATGGAGCATAAATTCGAAGACTCCAACTGTCGCCAACCGTTTATCTTCCTGTCCATGGCCCAGTCACTTTTTATTTCCCTTTCACTGTTTATGTTCCGTTCACTGTCTACCCTGTCAGTGTCTATTTGTGAACATTGGCAAACAGCATTTTCCCAAGGTCTTTTTGTTGTACCCTCACCCAAGATGTCTCGCCAGCACACCTTCGCCACTGCTGTCCGCATCCGCCGAACCTCCCCATAGACTATAATAAGTGCTCGACAAGGACGAGTTCACGTGAGCTCTGTCCACATAGCCACGGCCCGCCGCAGCAGTGATCACCATCAAGACGACCAAAACAGCAAAAATGCAAAGGACAACGTATCGCTGCGAACGCAAGAGACGGGCGGCTAGCGGGTTGGTCTGTGTCATTCTGGGGTTTGAAATGGTGGGTTTTTTGGAAATTCAGGGAGTTTATTGGAAAGCTCCGAGTTTTTTTCCTGTTTGTCGGAAAGGAAGAATCGTGGAGGTCAGTATTCGTGGAGTAGTGCGTCGTACTGCTTAGCATGGCCTGCAGAACGCGCATAGAAGCGAGCAAGCCAATGAGGGCAATCAACATGACAGCGATTTTGCGTTTTGGCAGAGAAGACAGAAAAAACGGCGACACGTGTCAAAAAACGGCACAGAGACCCGATGTGACGTTCACGGAAGGATTGGGCTCCTCGTGAAACCGAGCCCTCTGGTCACTTGCTGCGACAGCGTGGCAGAAGACCCCAGACACGGAACAATAGGACCTCAACGTGTCCCTGAAATCCCTGTAGATCGCTGGAAATGGCTGAGTACATTCATTGTGTGTTTCTTATTGTCTACTGCACCCACTTATCAAGGTGGTGCTGCGCCATGCTTGCTTATGGCCTCAACGATATTCGACCATACACTGAGAACACTACAAGAAAGGGAACTCGGCTTGAGTGACATGTGCTTACATATACTCGCCCCAAAATGTCACAAATCCGTCATTTTTTCTCGCGTTTTCCGTCCCCAAATCCGACCTCCAAAGAAGGTTTGGGCCGATGCCCAGAAATCGCGACTGCTCGGGCACCTTCCGTTTACGGGAAACCTTGCCTGTGCTAGTACTATCTCAGATAACATTTTGACGTGTTTACTCTCGTTTTCTTGTTTTCTTGTTTTCTCGTTTTCTTGTTTTCTCGTTTTCCCCTTTCTGTACTTGTTTGTTTCCCTTTCACTCGTCACACGGCTTTATTAAGCCCCACCACCTTGGCCCCATTCGGCGAAGTGAGAAGCTAATGCAAGCACGCCTCACAGCCGGTCTAAGAACAAACTGAGCAGGACGTATGAGTCTCCGGCTTTGCCGGTTTTGCCCAATTCAGCAGACGTTTTTCACGTTCAAATCGGGAGCCGTCGGCCACCTTCGCCGGGCCTGCGCGAGCAGCTTTAAGATTTCCTGGCCGGAGCAACAGTGGTCTGGAGCGAGGATTAATAATCAAGGTATCCATCACACACTTTCACATTCAACTTTCAACTGCTTTCAACTTTCAAATTTCAACTCTTTTAAACCTTTCTCTTCCTACTCTCTACTCCCCTCTCCCATATTTTCAACTTCCCCACTGCCCTGGATCTCATTGTTCAGAGTGCTCGCTCGTATCTCCGGCCCTAAAACCGACGCAGAGGTTCGCGGCCCTGGCCCCAGATATCACACCACTTTCCCACCGGCCCTATATACAGAAAATCACCTGTTCCTAGCAACGGAGGGCCCCGGGCTGGTGCTTCTTTTCACACCAGGTCACGACCGCCGACGATCACAGTCCCGTCAAAACCGCAGCCACTGCAGCAAAAACTTGCGGACTCATATTCCCTCTTACTTGCGAGGTTCAACACTACTCACCACCAACTGCTCGCAACCGCTACGACGAGTCATATTGCGGTGCACCGAAAAACTACACCACCACCACCAATCCCCCCAAGCATGGCGTACTTCCAGAACGACCCGGCGCTTGATTTCGACGACGCAAACGCGTTTCTCGCAGCGCTTGCGGATACCGTGCCGACGCTCGACAAAACCACCGACTGGAACAGAGATTTCGACTTGGACCAGCTATATACGCCTGCGTTCGACGCGAAATTCAACCCGTCGTCGCCCGAGGTGATCTCCCTGAACGGCTCGATCGACGAGATGTTCGCCAGCTCCAACGACTCGGACTTCTCCAACTCCTTGGCTCCCTTATACAACAGGAACGACGTGTTTATGCCCTCCGCCGAGGAGGCCGAAACGTCGTACCCCAACCTGCTTGGACTGACCATGTCGCCGTACTTGGACTTCTCGCCCAACTCTGGCCACCTGTCGCTCCACCTGCCTGCGTACCAGCAGACTGTTGGGTACAATGAAGGAAACGAAATGCAGAATCTTGGTTTCATGGACGAGATCAATATCCAGGAAATGCCCGCCCAGGAGTCGAGCTTGGCGCCCATGTACGCGAACGAGCAATTTCCCGAGAACAGCCAGGTCCCTCCTCAGAGCCAGTTTCCCAAAATCGAACCCAAAGAAACACTCGACAACTCGCCGCAACGTAAGCCACGTGCCAAGGCCTCAAAAGTGTCCAAGCCAGAGAGGAAAACCAAGACCTCCCACAACGTGATCGAGAAAAAGTACCGCACGAGCATCAACTCCAAAATCTTGGAACTCCGGGAGGTCGTGCCCACGCTCAAATTTGCAGCCGGCAAGACTCCGGTTTCGATGGCGGATTTGGACGGGTTGAGCCCCGCGTGCAAGCTCAACAAGGCGTCCATTCTCACCAAGGCCAACGAATACATCCACCACATGAAGAAAAAGAACCGCCACTTGCAAAAAGAAATCCTGGCTCTCCAGGAGCTCATTGCTCTGGCGGAGCCTTCCACACAGGTCCCAGAATCTGGGTCTTTGGCGTACAATGCGTACGAGCCAAACGCGTCAGAAACTTTGTACCAACGACGCGTGCCAAACACGGACCCCACGTTCAACAATTACTCCACGTAC
Source organism: Metschnikowia kunwiensis (assembly GCA_030583255.1). Classification (NCBI taxonomy): domain Eukaryota; kingdom Fungi; phylum Ascomycota; class Pichiomycetes; order Serinales; family Metschnikowiaceae; genus Metschnikowia; species Metschnikowia kunwiensis. The sequence continues at coordinate 14,863 of JAJMHQ010000049.1, forward strand.
TCGGAAATGGACCCGCGTGCGGCGCCAGCCCCGAATGTGCAGAACGGCATGGCTAATTCGAACATGTTCATGGGCGGGTTGGCCACTTTGATGGGCGCGTCATACATAAACGATAACAATTTCCAGGCCATGTCGGCGATGCCTGTGTTTCCCGCGGCGCTCTTTGGCAAAAGTGCTAGTGCGCAACTAGTCACCACCTTAAGACTAGTGACTATGGGTTTCGGTGTGTTCTTGATGGGTTTCGCGATGTTTGGCGGTTTCTTCAAAACGAAGAAAGACAAGAGACGTTTGCCGGAGCCCGTTGCGTGGATACTATCCACAGTGGGTATCAGGCCACGTGACCCGTTCGAAGACAATGAGAAACAAGAAATCTGTGCTTATCTTTTGGGGAAAAAACCCGCTACTACGGGTACTTTGGCCAGGACCTATCTCCGTCTCCGCACGAAAGAGTCCTCGTTTGAAACGACGCTTTTGCAGTTTCTCGTGGGAACCATTCTTGTGAAAAAGGGGTGCTCGTTTTCGACCCTCGTGTCGCTCGACTTGAAGTGGAAAAAGAGTGCGCTATTGGCAGCGTACAGTGGCGATAACGAGGACCTTCGCCTGATTTCGCTGCTTTTCAGTTCCGTCGACGGCTTGCTGATGTTTGACTCCGACACTTTTGCGCAACGCCTATACAATGTTTCCCACAACAGGCCAATATGCAAAGACATTGCCAACGGCGAAAACGCACTGCTTTTCGTGGACTCCGCGCTCCGTAACGAGAACAACATTTACGGCCTCGTGTTTGAGTGGCGTGTTTTGGAGATCATCCACGAATTGACCCTCATTTATTTGGACCTTCTTGTTTCCGGAAACCGCGACGAAGCCCTAGACGACTTGCGCCTGGATGCCTGGAGACTCCGCGATTTGGTCGCAGGCCTGAAATACTTGAGCCGCCAGTTCTCGTACTTCGAGTTGCTTTTGGCTCCTGAAACCACACCCAAGGTTTTGAAGCAAGACAAGAGCTACATTCTCCAGACTTTGCAGAATGTCGCGCAGTGCTTCGAGGAGCCCGAACTCACGGACGACGAGGTTATTTCTGACGATGAAAGTGACGTGTCGGTCTCCGACAGCGACGTTTCTGAACGCGCCGATCCGCTCCAACTCCTTAAATCCCAAAAGTCGATGGTGTGCACGTTGAACTTGATGAACGAGGAAAAGTTCATCGTATTGCTCTCGTCGTTGGTCTCCTACTACTCTCGCCACGCGGAAAACGAAAAGCTGCTCAAGCTCTTGAACCACTTGAAGTTGGACGAGAAAAAGACGTCCATGTCGCTCCTTTCCTTCACGTGCCTGCTCAAGCTTTTGTCTACGATGGTAAGGTCCGAGTCCGAGGAGGCAGAAAACACAGACTCTGCCCGGAACGACATTTCCGCCAATATGAGCTCCAGAAACTGCCTCATTTTGGAGTCCTTGGTCAAGGCCATGAGAGGCTGGTTGCACGACGAGAAGAAACCTGCGTTTTTGGGCCACCGGCTCCGCAGCGATCTTGCCAATCTTGTGATCAGTAAAGGAATTGCGTTGAACAAGCTTTGAGAAAACGGTCATGAATAGGGTGATGTTTGGTGATGATAGATCGTGGTTGGGCTTGTTCACGGAAGTACAGGAAGTTACACGGTATGAGATGTGCCTGGTGGCACTTGAGTCAGGAAAATGGTTATTAATGAATATATGGATTTGGATGTTTATAGAGACAATGTGGAATGGACGTTCGTATTCAATATTCTGGATTTCGCAGTGTTTGGGGTATTCTAGAACGCACTATTTGGATTTGGTGATGGAAGTTGAATGTACTTTTATGATGATGTTAATAGTGGGATGGTCAGAACGAACATGTCCTTCAATTGCTACAAGGTGGTAGAAAACGTGTCAGTCTCATCGTAGTAGCTTGAAAAAAACAAGATAACAGAATGTGACTATTTCTTGAAGTGGTTGGCATTTTCGGTGATTCCCCTGCAAGTCGTATTCCGTCTTGTGATTCGCCGACTTCATCTTCGAAGTAAGAGCAGAAATGTGGTCGATATCAAAGTAACTAGAATAGGATGAGAATTTAGAGCCTACAAATGGGCCAATGCTTTCAATTTCCCTTCAGGATCACCTACGTAACGTTGGTTTATATTTACTTGTAAAGGTCCAAGTTTAACTAGACAGACTTAGATAAGGTATGAGTTGGAGACCGCCTCCTTACTTCGCAAATTGACTCCACTGGGTAAGTTAACTTCTCTACGAAGGGACAAAAATTGAAAACAGCGAGAAAAAGAGTTATGTTTGCTGTTTCTCTCGGAAGCCCATATTGTTATATATTGCGATCACAGCGAAATACATACCCAGCCATAGCGCCAATTCGTTCCTTTCGCCGCTAAACCCAAAAATGTACCCAGATTCCTGGATAGCTCAATGCCATAAAATAATCCGAGTTCGCCTAAAAGAGTGTCATGTAGCCATTTTGCAGCCCCAAAATAGGGACGGAGGAAAGACAATAGGTGCATTATAGATGTACTATATGTAAACTAACGAGACAGATAGACTAAGATAGAGCATGGAGATGGGTGCAATAGAGATGGACTATAGAAATAAATAGACTAACCAGATAGATATACTATAGGAATAGGTACCATACAAGTAGATATACTATAGGAATAGATACTACACAGTTAGTTAGACTATAGATATAGATCCTACACAGATAGTTAGATTATACAAATAGATAGACTATAGTAATAGATATCTTGATCCGCATGGTTGACCGAAGTGAGATCAGCAATTAACAGACCACTGGCTGACGGACTGAGAGTCGATTGAATGAGATGAGTAAGTAGTAGATTGATTTCTGATCAGTGGTGGATATCCGTATCTCAATGGTAATGATTGAGTGTAGAACAAATGGAACCAGATCCGGGTCGTCTGAGTGGCCCTCACCAGTAGTATGTATCAGTATCTTACTGTGGATCCAGGGCCATCAATACTCACTTCAGAGATGCCAAGAGTGTGCCAAAGTAGCATGTCTTGAAAAGTGACTATCAGAGGCTCTTGGCATGATCCGAAGCCTTGTAACTCACTTCTAAGGGCAGTTGTAGGTGCTGCAATTACCGTCGATGGCTAAGATCATGAACGAAACATATGTGCATGCACTACTGTGGTCGTTTCAGTCGAAGTCCACAGCAGACCTCAGACATGTAAAGCTGCCTGTTGGAAACAGTCTAGTTGGTTGCCCGGATCCGGTACGGTGTGAAATGGAGCTCCTTTCCAGAGTACTGACCCCCGGTTCATTGTCTTGGAAGAGCTCTTTATAAAAACGCCATCATGAGAACGATGATAACTCCCATTATACCTTAGGTTTCAAAAAAGGCGTCGAATCAGCAAAGTGGACTTGAACTTGGTCCAGTTTGGCATACGACATTCTGGGATGAAGTGGAACTACTAACCCTAGCTGAGGCCCGGGGTCCATAATTGATATCGTCAAATGTATCTGCCATTTTTGGATGTATCCAAGAAACCTTGGGGTCCTCCAATATGCATCCAAACAGCCCTTTGACAGATGTAGAAGCACAGACCTGAAACTTGCTTGCCTTCTTTTCCGCTCCATGAAATGCACGAAAACGCAGAGATCCATCTACTAAATACGTCCTGGTCTATATATCTTTGCCATGATCTTGGAAATACACTCGTTCTGAGCGACCTTTCCATTATTAGTGTGAGCAACTGGAGGTATCCGAATGTGGAATCCAATTTTAACTTACCCATTGGCTTCGCTCAATCAAGGTCGATCTTCGATCTATTCCAAGGTGCATATGCTTTCCGAATGGGTCCAATGACCGATCCGACGAACAGATTGTTTTTATCATGGAAATGATGGTTCTGTATCTCCAATGAGAATTGTACGAAACTGGTGTAGGGGTTTGTTAAACGTTATCAGCTACATGTACCAGTCACAGAAAAGGAAGCAGTGTAAATGAAGAGAGCAGGTAATAGAAACTACTTACCGCGTGGTCCGCCCATTCTGTATATTGCCCTTGCGTGATCGTGGATGGATACAATCGTTTGAAACTGCCTATTCGAATGAACCCGGGCCCCATTCAAGCACTTGATGTATCCTTTGACGTCTATGATGCCGTCAGATCCGTTCACAGCTACTCTCAAACTGCCGATCGAAAGCGCTAGTCACCTCGATCTACCTCTCACGTCATCTTCCAACCTTACATCTCGATGCTGGCAAATGTGAATGGCTCGTACGCGTAGCCCTCTCCCTCAAAGAACTTCGACATGGCCTCCACCCAGTGCAAGCGCAACGAGTGCAACATCGCAGAAGTGCCCTCCATCATCACCAAAATACAGACCGTCAACGTGAACCACATGGCAAACAAGCACACGGTCGTGATGATTCCAGTGGTTCCCGTAGCGCCAAAAGCATTCAGGATCGTCATGTTCCATAGCACACTCGACAACTGCGCATGCGCCAACGACAAGGCCCACAATCGCAAATAGGACGCCGTGTGCGACACACAGTTGAGGCAGAACTCGATAGTGTGGATCACCTGGTGGATGACAATGTCCATCAAATTGAACTCCTCCTCGTGGCCATGGCCAGAACTGAGGAGCATGGGCTCGATGTCGTTGGGGAAAGTGAACGTGCCACTCAACATGTCGACCTCGTCACTCTGGTCAAAAGACGTGTCGCGTTCTGCAAAACGCTCGAGTGCTTCTTCCTCTTCGAGTATCTGCATGTCGTGGTTTCTCTGCGAGCTGACGTCACGGTAGCCCAACTCGATGGCCTTATTGTTCTCCCGGCGCAATACCATGGGCTTGTACAAGAGAAGCCACGGAACACAGGCCAAGGCAACCAACACCAAGGCGACCTGGACGTACTTCTGGCCTGGGTACAACGGGTCCTCAATGCTTCCGGGTGATAAGAACATGTTGATCAACATGTTGAGAAGCCCTGGTGGCTGCTTTCCGGTGCCGAGCCAGTCCACGCACCATTTGTAAAGTATGGTCAAAACGAGGTAGCCGAAGATGCTCTGCATGAAGAGAAAACCGGGAATGAAGTTGCCAATGATGTCCACGCGCGACTTGAAAAAGCGGTGGTTGACCAAGCTGAACATGAGCGAGTAGTTCATGTGGCAGTAGCCCATGACGATGGACATTTTCATTTTGTACGAGTTGGTGAAAAGGAGTCCATTTTCCGCCCCATGCCACACCCAGTCCATACCAAAAGGGTACGTTTTCCCAGCGATTTTGGACGCCGTGAGCGAAATGGGTCCCTTGCTGGGGTCGTAGTTCTCGGGCCAGTCCCATTTCCAGCCCGACCGGAAAAGCGTCATCGATTTCGAGAAAATGTCGTTGTACATGAGCCCCGTGTACATCGAAAAGAGCCCCATGAGCAACACAATGTACCTGCCGTTGAAGGCCATCTCCAAAATCTCGTCTTTTTTGCGGATTGCGTTGAAGTGGCGCTCGTTTTTGATGAAGTAAAGCGCCACCAAGAGCACTATGAAACCATGTCCGAGATCGCCAAACATGATGGCGAAAAAGAAGGGAAACGTGACGATCGTGGCCAATCCGGGGTTGACCTCCTGGTACGTGGCAATACCATAAGTGTCCACAATAGACTGGAATCCTGCAGTGAACTTGTTCGTCTTGTGGAAGGTTGGTGGCACACGATTCGTGGACAACTCGTTCACCACCGCGACAAAGTTGAAGTCCGTGTCGTCGTCATCGTCGCTCAAATTCTCAAGCTCTCTCCCAACGGAAAAAAACGGGTTTTCAGGCTCATTTGTCCTCTCATTGGCTGGATTTGATAACGTGTCGTTGGACAAGTTTATCGAGTTGTCGACCTCGAACGGCAGCTGCGCGGTGCTGCTCATTTTGGAGCGTACTACAGCTTTGAGACTGCGGCGAATACTCTCAAACTCCACTTTAGGAATCCATCCTTCTCCGACCAAACACCGTCTAGTGCTGTCCTCGTCAAATTTGTTGAGAATCTCGTAGATGTGGCGCTCTCTCTTGACATTGTAGTACCAGTCGGGGTACTTTTCCTGGAAGAACACGAGCTCGGAAATCAAGTGGCTCTTCGTGGACTCCACCACGTTATTTAGATCCTCGATTTTGAGGTTGAGTTCCGCCAAGGTGTGGCCACGTGCACTGGCGCTGCCTCCGGCATTGTCGAAAATATGACCCTCCAAAGACTGGATGATTTTGCGGACGCGTGCGCGTAAATAATCGCCGTGAATGTAGATGAGAAACGCGTTTTTGTCGACACTTTCCAGCGGTCTGTCCGTGGAAATGGGCAACGGCTCGTCTATAGGGAAGTCGTTGAAATAAAGGTTTCCCCGCAACGTGCGCCAGAGAATCTTGCGCAATATTAGCACCTTGTCCCTGGCTATGGATCCTGCTATGGAGTTCATCGCAGACTCCTCGAAATTGACGGTGGTTTCCTGAAACCCTGTAGAATGTGTTGCTTCGTGCAGCCCCAAGAGCGCCTCTTCATCGTCGTCGTCGTCGATCTCGAAGTGGCGGAACTCGTCGGTGCTGTTTCTGCCACTGTTCAACGCAGAGCGATGGAATTCCTGCACTGCCACCAAGACATGGCGGTTCTCCACTAGCGCCATTTTCTTGAGCTCCAACGAGACGTACGACCCGTCAAGATGCTTGATTTTGTCGTAGACCACAGTGGTGGTCTCTTCTATGGAATTGAGTTCGGACGTCGACGGCAAGGGGCTGTCGTCGGCGGCCAACGTGGCAAAAATGTCGCCGCTGAACGTCTGGTACTTCTCCATCATCGCGTGCAAGAACGCAAACCGCATTTCCAAGGCGTCTATCGCGCGCAATTCGTTGACAAACGTACGCTGGAAAGGCGTGAGCAGCGAGTTCAAGTCCCGGAAATGCACTTTCCCGGAGCGGCCCAACGCATACACGACGTCGCGTGCCAACTCTATCGTCACATAGAACTGTACTAGGGTCATAGGGGCGGATCGGAAAATGGCCTCTTGGGGATCTGCTGGAGCCAGCGGCGCCAGGTTCCAGAGCTGCATTCTGTTTTTTTTTAGCTAGTAGTGGGCGCTGGAGCGGCGTGTGTCCATTTATCGGAGTGTGTGGGGTTTTGCTGCTGTTGTGGCGTGTTGTGGTGGAGGTCTAGTCTATAGTGGTGTGGGTTCTGGAGCCGAGAGTGGTGCGTGGATCTGGTGGGGTGCGATTTACGTGGCAGGACGAGAATTGAGGCAGGAAGAAAGAGAGTGATGGGTGACGAGGAATATCATGGAGAACGCAGCTTTTACTTTTTTTCATTTTATTCATGAAGAGTATGTGCGAATATATTCAAATATATGCAAATATTGAAGAAAACATGGAGATAACATGGCGATAACATGGAGACCATATGGCCTTGTTCTGCCTATTACTACAGCAACTGAGGCCGGCCGCACGGCGCAGGGCTTAGCCCAGAGTGGGGAATCCGTGCGAGAGGATGGCTAATCAGTATGATTAGTATACAATCTGTATAATGAGTACACAATTAGTATAATTAGTATATAAGTATAATTACTATACAATTAGTATGACTAGTATGACTAGTTTTGGGATGCGCAAAGATCACCTGTATCTCCCGAACGGCTTCCATTTACCACAAGCTTAAACGGCGAACACGAACTACCTCTGGTCACGTGACCCACGCCAGACCCACGGACCATTCGCCCGCCACGAAGCCCAGATATCCATTGACCACAATGGCCAGAAACAGAAGGGCCCCGAGTCCGAATAGGCCTTTTTTCTCTCTTTTCCTGTGTTTTTCTCCTAGATTCCGCTCCTCTGTTTCTCACTATACGTGTCGCACCTCACGAGACCATACGCTGTCCTCACCGTCTCACACTACTCACATCTTACTTCAACACCATCCACTGCACCACACAACAAAACACTTCGTTTTCATGAATCTACTATATTTCCTCACGCTCGCCGCGGCTCTGGCGGCGCCGCTAAATACCCTGGACCCGGCGCTGGTGTACAAACACGCCATGGATCAGATCTCTCTACTTCCGCCGAAATTTGACGGCAAATCGCCCCTATATACCCACGAAAACCTACATCGGGGAATCCACGTGCCGCAGTACGATGCCAGGTCCCAGAACTACGAGGCGGTTCTGCAGTTACCCCCGAACGGTGCCTTCGAAGCGCTCAAAAACCTCCACCTTGCGGCCGATTTGGGGCTGTCTCAAGCGTCGCTAGCGCTAGCGGACATCTACACATTTGGCAACTTTTCTGTTCCCACCAACTACTCGCGTGCACTAGAATACTACCACAAAACCGTGGAGTCCGCGCCGAGTGGACGAGCCTACTTTATGCTAGGACACATGTACGCCACCGGCATGTTTGGCGAAGTGCCTGTGGACAAGCAAAAAGCACGCATATACCACGAGTTTGCCGCCCGCAACGGCGACACAAACGCCATGCTCGTGCTCGCAAGCCTGCTGCTTGCCGGTGTGGACTGTGCACTCAATTGTGAAACGGCGCAGTTTTACTACTCGCGGATCGCCCGCCAGGTGATCAAGAACATCGAGGACCAAAACATCGATGTGCACGAGGACCTCCTTTCGCACAACATCAACGTGGCGGACTTTTCCGGCGGTTTCTACGGCGACAAGATCAGCGAGAGTGAATCGTCAGTTCTCACCGAAATCGACACTTTTGTGCAGCTCCGCGACTCCTTGCGCGAGAAGAACCTTGAGTCCCCTGACCTGCCGCTCCTTGACTACTATTTTGATGCGCTACAGCACTACCATGGCGGGTATTTTGCCCCCCGAAACGCCACGAAAGCATATGTAGAGGCACTCACGTGCGCGTACTTGGGCCAGGACCAGTTCGGCGACAACCCGCAGAACCCGTCAACGATCGACAAGTTCATCTGGATGAAGTGCCAGGGGCTCGTCGGGCGCATGTACTTGGCGGGGGAGGGCGTGCAAAGGGACGTGTCACGTGCGCACTTCTGGCTCAGCTCAGCCGTGCTGCTCAAGCCGGATAAGGAAAATCTTTTGGACATGGCGCTTTTGCGTAAGCTCGATCCAACCACCCACGGTGAGCTCAGCCCGCTGTGCAAAGGCTACCTCCAGGACGCGGCCAAAAACGGAAGCACCCATGGTGTATTCTTATATGCAAAGAGCTTGGTGGCACCCCGGCTGCCGTTTGAAACCAGCTACATCGACCTGACGTACGACTTGGTCAAGACATCCGCGTACAGGGGCCACTACCAGGCGACATTTTACTTTGCAGATGCGGTGGAATCCGGATATGCCGCTGCGAAAGGAGAACTTTTCGGGTGTCCCGACTTGGCACTGTTTTACAAGAACTTCGTAGAACGCTCGGAGTCGTTTCTCCTTCCGCATTTATCTTATGCCTTTGAGGAGCTCCGCTACGGCAACTACAAAAACGCGCTTTTGGGCTACCTGATGGCGGCGGAACAGGGTCTCTTAAACTCACAGCTTTCTGCAGCGTTTCTTCTCTACCAGATGGAGCCCCTTTTCTCCTGGAAACGCAAAACATTCCATCCGGAGCGCGTCCAGGGCGCGCTCAAGTATCTCGATCTTGCCTCGGCTCAGGGCCACATAGATTCCACCATATTGTTGGGCGATTTGTACCTAAAGGGCTTGCCCAGTGGGGGACTTCAGGCGGACCACGACAAGGCGTTTGCCTACTATAACGCAGCGGCGCTGTCTGCGTCTGCCCACGCGTGCTACAAATTGGGATACATGTACGAATATGGTCTAGGCGTGGCCAACAATTCGCTGGACTATTACATGGCCAAGCGCTACTATGATTTCAGTACTAAGTACTACCAGGACCACAGCCTCGTGCCCTTGAACGGCGGCTCAAAACCGAATACGTATGCTATAGGATATGCGCTTTTGCGGCTCAGGCTCAAGTTCTTATTCAGCAGAACGCAGAAGCGCGACGACTCGGAGGCCTCGGGCTGGCTCGGGACGCTCAAGAAACTCGCCAAGTCCAAGGAGTCGGAGATTCTCGAGGAAAAGGCAAGTGCCAAGGCACAGGCCCATGCTGAGGGAGAGACTTACGAGGAGGAAGAGGACTACCAGCTTTTTGACTACGCTGTGCTCATCTTCACCTTGGCATTTTTCTTGTATGTGGGGTTCCAGAACTTGAGGGGACAGTTCAGGCGAGTGGGGCGGAATGCGGGCGCTGACCATGCGAATGAGGCAAACCGGCCGCGGTTCCAGGTGGAATTCTTCTTTGCCATTTGAGCGAGGGGGTCCCGAACATAGAAACAGAGAAACAGAGAAACAGAGAAACAGAGAAACGTGTGAATCTGTGTGTGAATATGAATCTGTTTGTTAGGACCTGAGCCGTTTGGCGAACAGGGCTTATCAAACGAGCGTGCTTGCTCTAACGTTCGAGCTGTGTGTGAGGTCATAAAGCATTGTGCTTTCGTCTATATTATGAGGAAAAGCTTGAATAGTGAGTTTTGAAGAATGGGATCTTCAACAACAGTGAAAGACAATTAAGATAAATAGCCAAAGGTTTATAACGTAGACCGTCCCAATTCCCTTTGTCCATCTTTTCTTCACGCTTCAACCACTCTCAAGCACTATACTTATCTATCAAAGAGTCCATCATCAAAGAGTCCCATCGAAGAGTCCCTCGTCAACCTCAGCCTAGTAGGCAACCCCAAACTGGCAAATTCCCTCTACCAAGTTTGACTTGCGCATGTTCACACTTGTGCACCCATGTCCGCAAGAATGCTTCTCACTAACGGATGGCGTCCAATGACCTTTTCCCCTATCTTACTCCCCACCTTCACCTTCTGTGGTGAAATTGGCTTTTCAAAGTAGTACAGAGTCAAGGCGCTTTCCAGAAGCTCATGCACCCAGCCTTCTCTCTTGGCTAAGGCCACGAAGTCGCTGACGGATTCTGCGTTCGATAAAGTGGACACCGAGCCAAACACTATAAGTTTAGCCCGTGCTCTCGTGACCGCCACGTTGATTCTCCGCCAGTCCTTCAACAAGTCGCCTGACCGTCTGTCTTTGTTGGACCGCACCATGGAGATGACAATGCAGTGTTTGTCCCTGCCCTGGAAGCGATCCGCGGTCAAGATCTCGAGTTCGGGAATGTGCCTGAACGTGTCCATGAGCAACTTTAGCTGCGAGCGGTACAAGGTCATGATCCCGATTTTGGAGGGATCGACTCCGCTCCTGCAAAGTGCCTCCACCGTCTGTCTCACAAGCTCCACCTCTGTGGGATTTGTGGTGTTTTCTCCCACCACCCGCTCGTACCCCGGAAGCAAATCGTGGTCGTAAAAGAGGACCTTGTTCTGCTCCTGGAGCGCCGGTTCTAGCCACGGAATGTTGCGTGGCTGGGCCAAAAACAGCTGCGAAATTTGTCCCTTGTGTGGAATTTTGAGCACCTGCTTGGCCACTGCCACGTTGCCGCAAATTAGCCTGTTTTTGTACACGAGCCGGTTGGATATAAGCATGATCTCCTCGCACATTCGATATTGGTACTTCAACTCCACCACGCTCTGTGGGTGTGCCGCGGCGAGTATCTGGAATAACGACTGTGAAAGACCGGCTTTGACAACCAAATCCGGATGCGACACCAACGGTGGTAGCTGGTAGTGGTCTCCCACCATGACGAACTTATCACATAGTGATAGAGGGCCCAAGCTGACGGGCATGGATACCTGAGACGCCTCGTCAATGATGCAGTAATCAAAATGGTCGCGAATGGTGAACGCTGGATCTTGCACGCCAAGACAGGTGGCAGCCACCACATATGGTTTAGAGTACACACTCTGGAAATCGCCGTAGGACTCTACTTTGTTCTTTTCCGACCCTGGCACGTGGTCTCGGACCAGCGGATGCACTCTCGACGCGATGCCGATCCGGAGGAAGTCGATCCCGTACTCGGCCACCTTTAGGAGAATGTTGTCCACTGCCGAATTGGTGTAAGAAGTGAGAAGAACCGTCTTTTTGGATGCCACGAGCATCTTGATGAGGTGTGCTATGACTGTGGTTTTGCCTGTTCCGGGCATCCCCAAAATAAGCGAATAGTCGTTAGTCCTGCTCACCTTTTCGAACGCCCGCATCTGGCACTCGTTAAAATGGCCAGCTTCGATGGCAAACTGTGGAGAGGCACTGAACGTGGGTTCCTGGAGGTCCACAACCAATTTCCTCCTGCGGTGGTCGCCGCTGCTCAAGAACAAGTTGAGAATATTGAAGCGTGCCACGCCCATTCCATAGGATATCTCGTCCTTATCGACCCGAAAAACAACGGCATCCGCCTCCTGTGGCACGTTCTGGCTGGCCCGCAACACACCAGCGCGGTGGAACTTGTCGGTCTTCAGTTCCGTGGATATGATCCGGCGTCTGGACGAAATCGTGATCCTTTCCGTGTCAATGTGCCGTACATATCCAGAAGCCAAGGCAAAGTGGCCGCATTCGTCACTCACAATCACCCTGTCGTTTTTGGAGATCTGGCTGACGCTGAAGGGACAGTTGGGGCTTTTTCGGCGGAAGGTGTAGATGTATTCATTGGTCTTTGGCTTACATTCTGTAATGACCAAATCACCGAGGCTTTTGCCCAGTCCTTGTTCCCGTTCCTTTGCAGTCAACACCCACAAATCCTTATCGAAACGGGCGACAAACTGCTCCTCCTTCAGCAAAAGATAGTCCCACGAGGCCAAGAAATGCTTGTACTTTTCCTTGCCTAGATGTGCAGTCAAATCCTCAAAAACACCGTCTTTCAAGCCGCTATTGGCCGCAGTACCGTCCTCTGTGAGGTAGTTGTACGTCATGCAGCTCTCCTGGACAAAACAGCGGTCGCACTTCTGCTGACGCATTAAATCGGGAAGTTCCTGGTTTCCGGGCTGAAGAAACACGGAAATGCGGTTCCGCAAGTTGACCAACGACTTCAAGTCGGGAACCAGAATGTCGTGTTTCGTTGTGGACCCGTCGTTCAGCGTGTACACAAGCAAAAACGACAGAATGTCGACGTTATAACGGTCCTTGAAAAGTAGCGAGTATAGTGCTGCTTGTGCCTGGTGCAGAATATAGTCCTGACCTGTTTTGATCTCCATGGGTAGAAGAAACTGGCCCACAGAGTTGTCGCTCAGGAGGTTGGCCTTCAAAGTGACGTCTGCGATACCCTTTATTCCAAACATTGGCGACCACACTCTTTCCTCGATATCGAGCGTTTCCGCGACCGAGAAGCGGATTTTCTGCTGTCGTTTGTTGGTGGGGATCTCCACGGGCGGTTTCCGGACAAATGACTGGAACCATTTCTCGATGTATGGCAAGTGCGTGTATATCTTGTCCCGCAACTCGTCCACCACGTCTCCCAAGGTGTAGATGTCCAAGAGGCGGCGCTGGATTTCGATTTCCACGGCTTCCCTCATAAACTCCGCCTTGGATTTACCCGTGACGAAGCAGAGCTGGAAAATCTCGTGGACAATCGTTCCTGCAAGTAAGGGTATAGAGTACAGCCCAGGAAAGGAGAGTCTTTTCGTCAAAACGGTCTTCCGCGGGCAGTCGAGCTGGTCCGCCACGGTCGTGGACGCCACGAGCGTATCGGGATTCCATATTAGAAGATTGTGCGTGTCGCTGACCAACCGTGGGTTCTCTGGTGATGTATGGACCACGTGCACGACATCGTCAGCCTTGATATCGAGGTCTGCCGCCTCGCCGCGGACCATTAGTCTGACAACTTTCTCGTGCTGGTCCACGGCAGTCAAGATTAGTTGCTTTTTCTTGAAAGTCTGTACCTGGTAGGAAGACACCATCACACTTGTAACCTGGTACCGCGAGAAATCCGGGCGCGAGTACGAGATTTTTGCACCGTAGGAATCTTCTCTCCTATGAGGAGGAGTCACGGGCCGTTTTTCGCTGTTTTGCTTATCTAGGCTGGCGGACGGGTTACCCGGTTTAACATTTGAAAACGACGACAGCGCAGTGGACGGCTGCGTGAGCACGCTCTCGATGGCCACGAGATCGAGGTCGTCCGAAAACGGATCAGACTCGTCGAATTCGGGCTTTTTTGCCACTTTTTGGACCGTTTCCTGGATGATATAATCTGCTTTATGTGCAGTACAGTTACTAGGATCGTCCCCTTTCCTATCGTCCACGCTCTGTGGCGGGATTTGCAGAAGCTGGGGCAAAGAGTCGCATTTGAGGTTGGCCAAGAACGCGTCGTCGTCCGAAGAAAACGCGTCGTCGTCGTTGTGAGCACTCCTTTTCAAGGGCGACGATGCAGCAGGAATTTCCTCTGTTTTTTCCACATTTTTCACCTCGAACTTGTCGATCCACGTGTTTAGTCTAGACGCGTTTTCTGAAGGGTTCTCCTTCTCTGGCGGCAAGCAGCGCGGGTCAAAAGACTTGGATCTCTGCAAAGTCGGCAGACTGTCGCCAGAAAACGCCACGATATCTGACTTGGTACGACCGTATAGCGGCGTTTGCGATAGCTTTTGTGGCATGGTCATGCCGTACTTATGTAGCATGGAGTCGGTCATTTCGTTCGCCAAGAAAGCCGTGTTTGTGTGGTTCTGCTGCTGATTTTCGGTGTTTTTTAGCGGCGACGACAAGATCGGGCGGGCGAATTTCTGCGCCGGGCTTTTCGCTGGCCGCCACCGCACACCGTCAAAGCTGTCGTCGGAGCTTTGCTGGTCCACGGATCTGTCAAAATATCGCACTGTATTGGAGGCGCAAGGTTGCTGAAGGCCAGACAAGGCGGACGCGTCCGGACGCGTACTATGCGTGTCTGCAACGGCGTTTGGTGTCTCTAAGTCGGTCACGTGGTCACTGGATCTAGCCGCCGACACGTAGCCCCTATTTCCCGGTTTGTGCTCGTGTTTTCCGGCCTCTGTTTGTGCACTTTTGTGGCGCCCATTGTTGGCCCGAGGATTGTAGGCTAGAGTGTTTGTGGGCTGGAATAGGTAGGTTTTGCGGGGCTTGGCGAGGCGTGCCTTCTTGCGGTCGGGCGACTTGGGGCTCGGAGATATCGGCTCGGGGGCCATGCTGGCATTTCAATAAATAGACGAAAATGAAAAGGTGGTGGAAACTATGGAAGATATTGGGGTAGCTGATCTGGTGCAGTACGCTGGGTGGCTGCGAACGACGAGGGACTGCAGGGTGGTGGTCACGTGATGCGATCGTGGTGGATCCGGAGCGGTGATTTGTTTTCTATTTTTGGGTGAGGGTATGGATTTGGCTCTTTTGAAATTTGGGCTGTTTCTGGTACAATTTTTAGAGATGAAGGGTTTGAGGCTGGACATGGCACGTGACCGGTCGCTCGAAACTGCTATATAGATAGCATGTGTGGGTTTTGTAGATCCAGAAGAAAATACCGGATTCAAGCCTTGCGGTGGACTACAAGGATCTCAGGTGCGGTAGGAATCGCTCATGTACGACCTCCATGTTAGGTTCTGGGTTGGACGTAGCGATGGAGTGGGTGCAGGTTTAAAAGGCTGGAAGCACAGGAGAAGCCACCTGGTTTAATGTGAGCTCTTTTGCAGTTGAGACGGTCTTGCATGGCGGTCATCACTACTCCTAGAGGTCAGCCAAGGGAGGAAGTAATGCAAGAGTCAAGTGTTGGGAAAGTTCAAGTGTGTTTTTTTTCGATTTTGAAATTAAGGTAGACTTATGGGCGCAGAGCATCGGTATTGGCCTGAAGCATTTACTTGGTTTATTCCACTCTCTCGGATTATTACTGAGATTGATACACTCACTGAGCCATGCGGTGCAAATGTTCGAATTGCTCAATTCACGGCCCACGTCCCAATCCCCTTTGTGCTTGCGTACGTGGATAGATTTTGGGGGAAAGACATTGAACGGGATGTCGCCGTTTCTGTTGTCTAATACAGGAGAATATTGCGGGATGATAACGGATTGGTCTATGAGTTGTATGAAAATCAGCGGAGGTATTACTAGGGGAATCCGCAGACGATGATAATGTAATGATAATGTAATGATAATGTAATGATAATGTAATGATAATGTAATGATAATGTAATGATAATGTAATGATAATGTAATGATAACGATAACGTAATAGTAATATAATGAAAATATAATAATTATACAATGCTAACACAATGATAAGACTTTCAGCCCATTAATTGCACTAGTCAAAAAGGAACCTACCTCACAATTAGCCCAAAGCACAACTAGCCTAAATCACAACTGGCATAAAAGCAAAATAAACTATCTAGAAGAGCACGAGAACTCCTGAAAAACCAAATTCGTTTCCATCTCTAAGACTATCAAAAAAATGGTGCCGATACCAAGCCGTCTGTCAAGTTCTATGATTGCTGGGTGTCATGGTCTTAGCTGTTAATATCCGGCTGACAATGACTCGCTGATGTCGAATCGGCTCGAGAACACCGAATACCTACTATTACCCCTACGTGTCCAGCAGCACTTTTTTCGTCCAAAAATGCTGATGAAAAGATCATGAAAAGATCATGCAACCATCATGAAAAGATCATGCAACCATCATTCAAAGATAATGTCCACAAAACATGAAAACATCCTGAAAAGGATTTATGGAGACCATCTCTGCGATCACATAAAGCATACCCAAAGACCAGCCCGAAAAATCACCATAAAACGCTTCCGCAAACTCGTAAATAGACCAATGGCCGTTTTCCGCAGCCATACTCGCACATTACTAGTTATGGATACACAATACACGACGGCCCTTCGCCCTCCACTCTACGCACACGGGGCATCGGCACACCCATTGCTTTTTTCTAGGCCGTCCGCCGCGCCCCCGCCTCGCTGCTCGAAATCCGAACATTAGTGGGTCACTTAGAGTCTTCAATCCACCATCGCATCGCACTAGCATGCACCACTGCGCTCCATGCACCCCATACATGCTCGCAGCCAACAGCAGTAATAGTATATCCCAGTCTTTTGCGTGTGCACGAACATCCACATCTCCCCAACCCGTCCCACAACACGCCCCAAGCGCAGCGTCCCAACAGCACCAAGAAAAGCCCCAAAAAACGCCACAGCCCCCGAAAGTCCTGTCCCCAAATACTGTCCCCACCGCCCGATGAGCAAACCGCACGCGCACACCCGTGCACCACGCACACGATTTTTTCTCGCCTCATCGGTGAATTTTTCTCTCGGCACAACTCTCAGGCTTCTGTACTATCGACAAAAATGGCCTACGTGTTGACCGAAACCGCCGCGGGCTATGCGCTCTTGAAGGCCGCCGACAAGAAAATCCACAAATCGTCCTCGTTAATCGAGGACTTGAACTCCGCAGACAAAGTCGCCCAGCAGTTCAAGATCCACCGCTTCGAGAAGTTTCTGTCTGCCGCCAGTGCGTTGGAGGAGGCCAACGCCGTGATCGAGGGCCGTGTGTCGGACAACTTGAAGCGGCTTTTGGAGGAGGTCAAGCTCGAGAAAAAGGCCACCTTGGTCGTGTCCGAGGCCAAGTTGGGCAATGCCATCAACAAGCTTGGTCTCAACTACTCCGTAGTTTCCGACGCGGCCTCCTTGGACTTGCACAGATCGATCCGCGAGTTTTTGCCCGCGCTCTTGCCCGGGTTGGACGACGCGGTGTTGAAGCAGATGTCGCTTGGTTTGGCCCACTCCATCGGCAGACACAAGTTGAAGTTCAGCGCCGACAAAGTCGACACCATGATTGTGCAGGCGATCGCGTTGTTGGACGACTTGGACAAGGAGCTCAACACATACGCCATGCGCTGTAAGGAGTGGTACGGATGGCACTTTCCAGAATTGGCCAAGCTTATCACGGACTCCGTGGCGTATGCCAGAATCATCTTGACCATGGGCATCCGCTCCAAGGCCGCGGAAACAGACTTGTCCGAGATCTTGCCCGAAGAAGTCGAGGAGCAGCTCAAAAGCGCCGCCGAAGTTTCCATGGGAACTGAAATCACCGACGGAGACTTGGAAAACATCAAGTCCTTGGCCGAGCAGATCGTGGACTTCGCCGCCTACCGCGAGCAGTTGTCCAACTACTTGTCTGCACGCATGAAGGCGATTGCGCCCAACTTGACCGCCTTGGTAGGTGAGTTGGTAGGCGCACGACTCATTGCCCACGCCGGTTCCTTGACCTCCTTGGCCAAGGCGCCCGCGTCGACAATCCAGATCTTGGGTGCCGAAAAGGCGCTTTTCCGCGCGTTAAAAACGAAGCACGACACGCCCAAATACGGCTTGTTGTACCACGCATCTTTGGTGGGCCAGGCAACTGGAAAAAACAAGGGTAAGATCGCGCGTGTGCTTGCCGCCAAGGCCGCGGTGGCGTTGCGCTACGACTCCTTGGCCGAGGACAGAGACGACTCCGGCGATTTCGGCATGGAGGTTCGTGGAAAGGTCGAGTCCAGATTGAGTGCGTTGGAGGGCCGTGATTTGAGAACCACTTCGCGTGTTGCCAGAGACGCCAAGAAGATCGAGATCTCCGAGGCCCGTGCGTATAACGCGGACGCGGACGCCACTGCTCCACTTGCCAGTGCTCCTGTTGAGGACTCTGACGATGAAGAGGAGGAGGTTTCCAAGAAGAGAAAGAGAGACGATGGGGAGGAGAAGGAGGAGAAAAAACTAAAGAAGGAAAAGAAGGAAAAGAAGGAAAAGAAGGAGAAGAAGGAAAAGAAAGAAAAGAAGGAGAAGAAGGAGAAGAAAGAAAAGAAGGAGAAGAAAGAGAAGAAGGAGAAGAAGTAGATGGCCACATCTTTTTATACAGCATAAAATATCTGAAAACGTTCTTAGTCGAGGTGTAGGCAGCCCGTTGTGGGTCCTAGGTATGTGGTAAGAGTAGACGAGATAACTGGGGTATATTGAAGGTCTTTGCAAGAGGATAGTCTCGCTTGGGCTGGCTAGGTATGTGAATGTTTTGGTGAGACTTTTCCCATTATGTATTGGTGCTTCCTATTGTTAAAATAAGAGTCTTGATACATTGGAACTTATATAGTCCCACCACCCCATAGGTCGTCATTATTCAGCTTGACCGATCGAAATTGCTCAATACAAACCCTTCGTCACATCGGGGCACGAAAGGGCCCTCCAGCACTTCATATTTTCTTTCCAAATCAGCGACTGTGGTATTGGAAGCAGTGCCTCCAGCCAGCCAAGGAATGAATCACTGGAGTGGCGCATTTTACCAATCTAACTAGATTTCCAGCTGGTGCACCCCGTACACGGATAAATTCGGTTGCCTCGTTGAGGAGAAGTCAGGATCGACTTGAGACTCATAAAGTTAGGTGGACAGATGTAGCCAGGCACTGCTAGAAGAACATAAAAGACAATACTTCCCTGCTCCAAACTTCCCGCATTAGTAGCACCTTTCCATCTTTCTTTCGGGGAGATTCATGGTCACACAAGCTTGATTCCGTAATGGTAGAGGCTTGGTGCAGACCTTCACCAAAGAATCCACCATTTTCTGTATAACCTATAGCTCATTTCAAGAAAGCTAGATCCTAGAGCATCATTCTTTCATGAGCTTTGGCGTAGAAGTTTACGGCATTTTCTGTTTTTCCCCTCCATGATAGGCATGAATAAAAAAAGAAGCATAAGGCCGTCTGGCTGGATGTTTGCTTTTATCGTGAAATCACTCTTAAGCAAAATGCCACTGGCCAACCCATTCACTCCGATCGTAACGTGTCATTAAAGTGCAACTGCGGGAGTCCTGAAAAGGCCATTATCTTGGACATCATTGCTGGCGATGGCAAGATCTCGAAACGTTTCCCCATTTATCATTCCTCGTTTGCGAATGCCCATTTGCAATCCACGGACATGGCGAATACCTGCATATGATCAAAGAAACGAACCGTGCAGTGGATGACACCAATGTGTTCTGTCTATAGAGGCAAGAAATCCTCGCTCGTGCCACTCATGCTCCAATCTCTTCCCAACTTTCCCAACTTTCCCAACTTTCCGCAAATTCGAAGATCGGTTCTTTATCACCGAGAACGGGCAAATATGCAAGATACGCCACGGTCCGGCATATACCCTATCTTGTCGCCAGATCTGCCAAGCTGCATGGGGCTATCAAGGATCGCAATATACATGAGCAAAGTTCACTTGCGGTTCCGTCTTCCTTTGTTGATCCTCTTTTCTTTCTTCTTTATAATGTACTGTATGCTTTCTGATCGTCGTCATTGCTGCCAACGTCGTTCAAATCATACCAAGACTCTCAAAAACTTCGGCCATCTCTCTGCCACTGCGGCTTAGACGTCCATGCACCTCGCACGGGGCTTCCATTATCGGAGAGTCAGAAGCTCCAACATTCGCTAATAGCAGAGAAGGACGAGATTACCGCATTTGGCATGCGGTATCTTCTTCGGCTGAGTGTCTGCTCCTTGCTGGGTTTCTACCTGGCGTGCGTGTGCGTCGAACAATGGTCAAATAGATTTTTCTTATCAAGGCGACTTTTGTAGCTGCCTGGCGTCGCCGCTGTTGCAAGCTCTAGTGGGTTACCGTAGGCTGTCACCGCTAAAAATATCAGATATTATCCAGGCGAACGCAGTAGCAGGCAGCTCGTTGCGTCATCTAGTCCACTGGCATGATATCACCCAGATACCAGAAAAGAAGTGATCGTAAATCCTTCCTATTTTCAACTGCTCTAGGGCCTGAGACCAGTAACACCCATTTGTAGAGAGTAGTGGGAGGAGAATCACAGTCCCCTAAGAGAGTGGAAAACCACCACGCCAGATTTCTTTTTAGAACCCCGTTTAAACTTTTAGTGCCCACTACTAACCCACATTTTGTGCCCTTTGCTGGCCCGTTACTGGTGGTCGATCGTGCATACCCGCGGCAGGAGCCACAATCTTTTTTCTCGTCCAAAACGCCGTGTCGTTCCTGACCCCAACTTGTTATCCCCCGTCCAAAAGGGGTCAAGCGCTGACCACGATTAGTCTGGCGAGTCTAGCTCGAGGTCTACCGCACTCCGTCATGCTTGCCACCTGACAACAATTTAAATGTGTCCGGCTCCCGGCCATGAATCTCACACCACTCGTGGATTTATTTTTCCCCACAAAATGGCCCCACCTGGCCGAGGAGTATACTTTGCCCAATGCGCATACCTTATTTTCCCAGATTTCCGGTGAGCCGCGTCGCGTGATAGGGCTGTGTGCAGGCCTGCTGGGGCGGCCGGAGCCGCGTGGTTGTGTGCAGGGGATCTGGGATAAGCGACGGCAACGACGGGACCCAAGCGAGTGAAAAAACAGAAGAAAAGTGGCGTGAAGCGTAGAGAGCAGGGAGGCGAGAAGTGGAGTGACGCTGCGGGAGCGGCGGCAGCGGGGCTCTTCTCCGTGCCGGGTAACCCGCACGATAACGGCTGCAGCCACCACGCAGGCCAAGCGAGGCGACGCTGCCCAATGATAACGCCTGGGATAGCAAGTCCCGCCTCAACTCCAAGTCTCAGAAATCTTCTCTAAGTCTCAGAATCTCTCTAAGTCTCAGAAATCTTCCCAAGTCTCAGAAATCTTCCAGATTTCTCGACGCCAAATTATTTGTTAATCTCGCCCACCGCTGGAAAGGGCATTTCCGTGAGGGGCCTATCGTGCGAAACGGCTATGCCTGTAGCTTAGCGTGGTGGTGCGGCGATTTCACGTTTTGCTCGCCTGCTGATAACACGACGTGGTTTGCTTATCATGTGCCTCCACCCTGCACTCCGCTGCCAGGCTATCTGTTAGCGAGTGCACAGATGTATAAATACGGAGCACCCGGCCGTCGGAGGATTCGAGTATCTCCAAATCCACTTCTGGTTCTCCTCTGCTAAAATGCCCGAGAAGGAATTGAGCTACGTCACCTCCCGGGAGCAGGCCTCCTCCACGGAGAAAAACGGCGGCGTCTACATCGACGCCTTCGATGCGCAGGAAAACAAGGCGCCCATGGGAAAATGGGAGAGCTTTGTCGACGGCTTCCGCCGTTTCGACGAGGCCGAGTTGGGCATCGACCCCAATCTCTCCGAGGTGGAGAAGGCCGCCATCGTCACCGCGAACTCGCCGCTTTCGAGGTCGTTGAAGGGCAGACACTTGCAGATGATTGCCATCGGTGGCTCCATTGGCACGGGTTTGTTCATCGGTTCGGGCCAGGTGTTGAAAAACGGAGGCCCTGCGTCCGTGTTGATTGCCTACATGTTGATCGGCATTATGATTTACTGCACTGTGCACGCGTTGGGTGAGTTGGCGATCACGTTCCCCGTGTCCGGTGCGTTTGTGACCTACAATACCAGATTCATCGACCCCTCGTGGGGTTTTGCCATGGCCTGGAACTACGCGATGCAGTGGTTGGTGGTCATGCCGTTGGAGTTGGTCGCCGCCGCGATCACCGTGCAATACTGGGACACGAAAACAAATCCCGCGGCGTACGTGACGATTTTCTATGTGCTCATTATAGCCATCAACTTCTTTGGAGTGAAGGGCTACGGTGAGGCCGAGTTTGTGTTCTCCACCATCAAGGTCATTGCGGTGATTGGGTTCATTATCTTGGGTATTGTTTTGGTGTGTGGCGGCGGCCCCAAGGGTGGCTATATCGGAGCCAAGTACTGGTACAACCCCGGGGCTTTCAACCACGGATTCAAGGGCTTGTGTTCTGTGTTCGTGACTGCTGCGTTTGCCTTTTCCGGAACGGAGTTGGTGGGTTTGGCCGCGGCCGAGTCCGTCAACCCAAGAAAATCCATGCCCAAGGCCATCAAGCAGGTGTTCTGGAGAATCACGCTTTTCTACATCATCTCGTTGATTTTGGTGGGCATGCTTGTTCCATACGACAGTCCCGACTTGCAGGGTTCCGACGGCACTGCGCGTTACTCGCCTTTTGTCATTGCCATCAGAAACGCTGGAATCGGTGGCTTGCCCTCTGTGATGAACGTGGTCATTATGGTGGCCGTGTTGTCTGTGGGTAACTCCTCCGTTTTCGGGTCCTCCAGAACCATGGCTGCGTTGGCTGCTGCGGGCCAGGCCCCCAAATTGTTCAACTACATCGACAAGAAAGGCAGACCGTTATTTGGTATTATTCTCCAGGCCATTTTCGGCTTGATCTGTTTCGTGTCTGCGTCCGGAAAGGAGGGTGATGTTTTCAACTGGTTGTTGGCTCTTTCCGGTTTGTCTGCTCTTTTCACGTGGGCGTCCATCTGCGTCTGCCACATCAGATTCAGACGTGCGCTTTCTGTACAGGGCAGAGACACTGGCGAGCTTGCCTTCACTTCTCAGGCTGGTCTCATTGGCTCGTATTTCGGAGTCCTTTTGAACTTCTTGGTCGTGATTGCGCAGTTCTGGATCGCCTTGTTCCCCATTGGTGGGTCGCCCAACGCGTCTGCGTTTTTCCAGGCCTACTTGTCTTTCCCCATTATCTTGGCGTTCTGGATCGGCCACAAGCTCTGGAAGCGCAACTGGAAGTTCTTCATCCCGGCGAAGGACATCGATATCGACACAGGTAGAAGAGAGTTGGACTTGGACCTCTTGAAGCAGGAGCTTGCGGAGGAAAGGGCCATTTTGGCCGCCAAGCCCCTCTACGTGCGGGTGTACAGAGTGATGTGTTAGGTGTTTCACGTTGTCAGGCGCTCTTTTGTCGGGGTCTTTCGTCAAGGTCTCGTCCGAGGTTTAAAGTCTTGGCCATCCTTAATCAGACCCTTATACTTGTATTATAATAATCTGTTAGTAAAGGTGGATGTAGGGAGTAGGTCTGCGGGGTGGAAATGCTTCAAGTAGTGGAATACGTCGATTGTCTTACATTGCGCTAGCATCATTGGTAGTAAATTTCCTTAATTCTGTTACCAGATTGTTCGTTTTACATTGGACGGTTGAGTAACGTTGGTATACTAGTAAAGTGACAACTGATATTGGATCTGTATTTCATTAGACGGCTAGTGTGGTTGGACCATATTATATTGGATTGTTGGTATTAGGACCACGGTATGTGAATTAGTATGTATTGAACTGCATTCATCACGTGTGCCAGTACTACTTCATAACCCCAGCACTACCTTTTTGTCCTGGGAGTATGCACAAATTTCACGAAGGTCTCTAGGCGATTCCACTATCCGATTTAGCATCTGGGGTGGGGGTATGACGTTAGCTTGTAAAACAACTACGTTTTCACCCTGTTCAGATGATAATGAGTACGCAAGGCAATCTGGCTTGCAGATTTCTGGAATCGAGAGCACGACTAGAATCGAATCCAAAGCCCTCGATTTCTGTTCGATTTTTAAGTATACTCGTAGTAACTCAAGAAAGTCCAGTCTACCTCGTAGCACTAACCCAAAGTGTGTGCTTCGACATCGTAGTGAGTGTAATAATATGCAAGGGGACCCCTATGCCAAAGTTATTCGGCAAAAAATGTCCACTATCTCGTAGGTAAGCACGTGAAACCCAAGAAATTCTTTCATCCGTTGTGGCACCAGGATTCTGTGGGATGGTGGTCCGAAAGTATACGGTCGAGTGTTACTGATATTTTCGTCGATGAGCTTACGATGGATGAGTGGTTGACTTGACGACTCCACTGTGTAGCAGGACCCTCGGGAACGTAATTGGAAAAAAGATATAAGCCAGTCCTGTAGTAGAAAAGGACAGTAGAGGAGTCTATTGGTGGAGTTTGTAAGAGGAGACTACTGGATGGGGATATTGGAGGAGACTCCTGGGTGAGTATTGGTTTAGTCTATTAGTGGAATCAGTCAAGGACTCTGTTAGAATTTATTTGCCTATTTTAGGTATCTCTTAAAGCATCTAGTTGAGCTATCCCATGGAGGTATCTACTGAATGAGTTGGTAGAGGAATCTATTCAAAGATTCTATTCGAGGAATCTGTTAAAGGAATCTGTTAAAGGAATCTGTTAAAGGAATCTGTTAAAGGAATCTATTTGAGGAATCTGTTAGAGCAGTCTCTTTAAATAATCTCTTTGACGTATCTATTTGAGTTATCTCTTTAACTTATTTCTTTAAATTATCTCTTTAAATTATCTCTTCGAAGTATCTATTTGAGTTATCTCTTTTAAGTATCGATTCAAGGAGCCTTGGGAACCTATCGATCACCCTCGTCCCATCCTCTTACCCCTATCCCCCCATCCTCCCTATTCTATAAATCACCCGTCTAATGCTAAAACACGTACGCCAACGCCCGGCGCCACCACGGCTGGTTCTGGATCTGCGACGCCAACTCCGCCTCCTCTTGTCGTATGAGGTCCATGTCTGGAATGTGGCGGCCGGTGTCCAAATCAATGTCCTCGGCCTTGATCAACATGCGCCACGACCGCGAGTAAATCTTGTAGCCCACCCAGCAGAGGAGCACCGTGGGAAGCCCCAAGTAGCCCTGGAAAAAACTGGCTGCGTTGGGGGCCTCTCCCAACGGGAAAAGCGAGAGCCAGAAAGTCGCCGCTAGCACCAAGAAGTTCATCACCAACCCGTACCACGAGCCCAACACGCCCGTGGCGGACCTGAACACCAAGTCGTCCAACGAACGACCCTGTTTTTTCATCGCAGCACGGAACCGGATGTGCGAGAAGTTGATGGACATCCACGTGAACACCGACGAAAGCCCGGATAAAGCAAGGAGCCAGTTGAAGGCCGCGTCCTGTTTGTCGGACGCGGCAATGAACGCAAAAAGGCCAAACACGTTGGTGATGATGATGGCAAAAAGCGGTCTTCCTTTGCGGTCCACGTAGCCTGTCCATTTCGGAGCCATGCCCTGCTCTGCCAAGGAGTTGAGCGAACGCGAGCACGCATACACAGAGGCATTGCCCACGGAAAGCACCGCGATCAAAATCACCGCGTTGATCACACTGGGCAAGCCCTTCACGCCGCCGTTGACTATGGCGATCACGAACGGAGACGTGGTGGCATCTGCCGAGGACGTGGCGTTCAAAAGACGCCCGTCGTCGTACGGAACAAGCGTGGCGATGATGATGATCGTGCCCAAGTAGAAAATGGTGATCCGCAAGAACACCTGTTTGATGGCCTTGGGAAGGGCTTTGGCCGGATTGGCCGACTCCGCGGCCCCGAGCCCGATCATTTCAGTGCCTCCAAAGGAAAACGCAGCGGTGACCCACACAGAGCAAACGCCCTTGAATCCGTTGGCGAACGCGCCGGGGTGTCTCCAGTAACGGCCGCCTACAAACTCGTGATTGGGCCCGCCGCCGCATATAAGCACGATCCCCAATATGATGAAGCCCACCACGGTGACCACCTTGATCATGCAGAACACAAACTCGGCCTCGCCGTACCAGCGCACGCCCAACATGGTGATGAAGAAAACGGTGACCCAGAACACCGCCACGAATATGTCCGGGTTCAAGTCCTTGTTCCAGTACTGGATCAGGATCGACGCGGCCACGAGCTCCAAGGGGAGGAGCACGAAAAACTGCAAGAAGTAGTTCCAGCCAATGGCGAAGCCAAACGCCGGCTCGATGAACCGTGTGGCGTAGATGTTGAACCCGCCACTGATGGGAAAGGTGGTACTCAATTCGCCGAGCCCTTGCATGGTGGTGAACACAAACGTGGCCGTGATGGCCCACGCGATGACGATACCGGCAGGGCCACCCGTGCCCAACGCCGAGCCCGACCCCACAAAAAGCCCGGTGCCAATCGACCCCCCGATGGCGATCATCTGCAAATGGCGGTTTTTCAATTTTTTCGAGAGCTGCGAGTTGGCGGCCCGGAGATTGGCTTTTTCCACCGTGTCCAAGTCGTCCAAATTCAACACCACCTGGTCGGCGGACTTGAACGAGTCTTTGAAGTTCTGCCATGCTGATCCGTTTACAGGCTGTCCGCCCAGGCTAGAAGCGTCGTACGCCTGGCTGCTTAACTCTGAGGACTTGCCCGACATTGAGTATTTAAATTAATGATGTATGACAGGTTGAGCGTTTAGTAGTAACGATTAGTAGCGGATCCCGTGCTCTCCAAAAAACAGGCATTGTTCTGACTATATATACATGCACCCGAGTTGCAGCTGGCGAAAACGGTTGCGCAGACCGATGCGCGGGTTTCTTTTTCGGGCTCAGATGCGCATTGTGCCGCAGGCCGTCAGGGCAAAACCCGGGGCAGCTGAGTCATTACGCACAGACGCCGGTTGAGTGCGAGTGAGCAGAGCCCGACGGGAGGCCAGGTTGCCGTTTGCGGCGAGTGCGCACATCACGTGATCGGACCATGTCACGTTGCGCGCGCTCCCGCCTGCCGTTCCGGGTGTGCTCTGCTATGAGAAGTCAGTCTCACGCTTACGTGCCCAGGTTGGCACTACTTTCTGTATATAAGGTCATATTGTCGGGTTCATTTAGTGATGGAGTTAGTCTCGGGCGTTGGCTTGGGCTGGGTCGATGAGACATAGTATGGGAGTGCTATTGTTTGGTAACTATTTCACCCTTGAGCCATTCTCCCATTGGCTTTTATACGTAGACTGTCCCATCTTTTTTGGCCACGAACGACCGAGCGAATGAGGCTCCAAAAGGTGTCACCTAAGACTGATAAAAGAACCAAAGTGAAGGCAAAATTCGGGCATTCAAGCACATACGTATATTTGTAGACAGGCGAGATGATATATAGGTGATCATCATGAAGAATGAGGCATGTTTCGAATTTATAACAGAAACACAATTTCTCAGCACTTTGAATCGTACCTCAGTTATCTTCAAAAACAAAGACCCTTGCTCATCTTCAGAAATTCCCCACACACATCAATTAAAGTATGCTAGTAGCTATTCTCCACGCTCTACACCTATTCGTTTATTACCGTTTTTCAAGCTGGAAAGAAAAATTAAACACAAGGGAGCCAGCAAGACCACCTCACGTGACCCACCTCACGTGACCTGCATCTGCCAGCCTCACTTCACTCTAAGTAACGTCTCCATCATACCTACACCAGCATGTCTGCCCTCAAAGAGTACCTTGGAAGTATGTGTTTATCTCGAAGAACCCGTCAAATTCTATACTAACATTCAGAAAAAGTGCGTGTGGTTACCACGGATGCCCGTCTTTTCGAGGGCACTCTCAGCAGCTTCGACCACTCCACGAATGTGATATTATCCGACACCATCGAACGCATAATATACCCCGACGAGGACAACGAAATGCTACTGTTGGGTGTGTATTTGCTTCGGGGAGGCAGTGTGGTGTGTATCGGAGAAGTAGATGAATTTGCAGACATCGATTGGCCGGCCATCCATGGCGAAGAGCTCAAGGGCACCAAGAACCCACTATGAAGAGTGTGGAACCTGAACGAAGCAGGACTGGTATGGTTTTCATGTAAGGATGAAAGAACATCGATCTAGCCATTGACTAGGAGTTGATCAAAATGTCAAACAATAACCGCATCCACTTATCTGTGCTCCCCACGGATGCCAACTATCGACGGTCTGATATATTAATGATGTGTTTTGGTGATGTATATTGGTGATGTATATTGGTGATATCTGACAGTGATAATTATTTGTTACCGTCATTAATGATTCCTATTGATGTTATCTATTGATGATGTCCGTGGTGATATCTATTGGTGATATTTATTGGTGATATCTATTGGTGATATCTATTGGTGATATTTGTTGATGTCCATGAATGACATTTATGAAGGACACCTGTTGATGCCACCTGTGATGATATCTATGAAAGATATCTATGAAAGATATCTATTGATGAGATCTCTTGATCTCTTGATATCTAGATGACATCCATTGGTGGTATCCATTGGCGTTATCCATTGGTATCTGCTGACTACACCTATGATCTATCACGACAATCAACTTCACTATCCTACCGCTAATACACTCCTCCCCCCTCTACTTCCTGCCCTCCGTCACCAAGGGAATCCCGTTTTGGTGCATTTTTATAGCCAACTCCAATAGATAGTCAATCGCCTCGTTGTACACTTTCGCCTTCCAGATGTTCTCGCCCCACACGTGGATCCCGTGCCTGCGCACCAACACCGCTGTGGCGCCCGGATATTTCTTCAACGTTTCCTCCAAGGTCTCGGTAAGGTCTTCCTCGTGTGGCGTGTTGTCTACTATCGGAATCACCATAGTTTCGTAGTTTTGCAAGCTTCCGACCTTTTCGACTTTTCCCGTTTTTTCGTTGAGCTCGAGCGCTGGAAGTGCCTTGATCTGCTCCTGGTTGTTGATGCTAAATTCCACCTTATCTTCCCAAATCATCGTAGCCAAAACCGCGTTTTGCGAGTGTGTGTGGATACACGCACCGGCATCACGAAGGTTGTAGATACCTAGGAAAAGCGGCGTGCACGCCAGCGGCTTGTACTTGAAGTTCTTCGCCAAATCCTGCGACAACGGCTGTTTTTCGTTGTCCTCATTAGGGCTGCGGAGGATCTTGTCCGGCAATTCCGCAACAAACATTTCCTTTGCATGGAGCCGCTCCTTCTGGATGCCCGAGGGTGCTATGTATACAATGTTTGGGTTTGCTCCATCGACATCTCTAATCGAAATGCCCCCGCCAGTGCCAGTTACCCAGTTGTTGTCGTAGAATAGCCTGCACAATTCACAGATGAGGTTTGCAGGGTGGTTCGGGTGGTCCGAGAAATACGACGCCATTTTGGGGTAGTGAATAGTGGCTCTTTTCCAGCGTATTGTAAGTATCAAGTGTGAATTGATTGCGAATTACGGTGCTCATATACTTCGGGTGCTCACATGATACCGCGCAACGGTGTGGCGTGGGAGGCCCCGTGGGCAAGAACACTCTATGAGAAGGAGTGCTTTCGTGACCAATATCAAAGATCGTAGATCGCGATGTTCGAACCTGAGGCCAGAATTTGCCCCTCATGGATATTTTCCCAAGTCGTGAAAACACCATAGTGAGTGGTAATAAACTGGTGCCGCAGCCGGGGCCCCGGATGTACTGGTGTATTTGCCCGGCCGTTCTTCACTTATTAGTGAAGATCTTTCGTCCCGGTTTGGGCCGATTTATCGGCGATTGGGGAGGTCGTTTCAGCTATCCCTGCTTCGTCGACCGTGAAAAATGCCGCCTGTGCCGGGCCATGTGCCCGTGATCGCAAGTGAAAAGAACACGTCTGCTATCATCATGCAAACCAGCAATTCTGACAACTCAGACCCACCAAAACGTGTCTGACGTCACTCTTACATTCCCACTATCGTGTTTTAGGCCAGCGCCAGTCCGTTACGCCCATTCCCCATGCTCATGTGTGACCCCTGAATTGAGACACCGGCGTGCAGTCGGCGGCAGCCGCCGTGCCTCTCAAAAAAAGCAGTAGCTGGAAATTCTAGGGTGCACACGAAAAATAAAAAGTGATTTGGGAATAACGTTCGATAGATTTACCCTCGTACTGCTTTTCGCGTTCAGTACCCGCAACGTTTCACCTGGCTATCTTTGGCAGATAGCCGTTGCGAGCCAGTGATACGCGAGACCCCGGTCACGTGACCGCGCGTCAGCCGCCCTCTTTGCGCTGCCACGGGCGGGCCAGCGAGTATTCTGCCAGGCCACGTCTTGCTGCCACGGGCGGTGGGGAAAAAGCAGCAGAAAAATATACCCTTATCTGGCAAGAATGCCATGTCTGATGGGACTCGGTACCGTGCTGAGCCTCGCAAGGCGCGCTCTGACGCGAACATCCGTTTCACACAAGATAACACCTTAGCAACCGGTACAAAGGTTCACGAATTTCCGCCCAGTCTCGGTGAAACCCGGGCCGCCCCACCTTCTCCCCGCGTCCCTCCCTTTTGTTCGACCTTTGTTCCATTGTTCCCTAGCCAGAGTGCCACCAAGCGCCCTGCACACA
Organism: Metschnikowia kunwiensis; assembly: GCA_030583255.1. Classification (NCBI taxonomy): domain Eukaryota; kingdom Fungi; phylum Ascomycota; class Pichiomycetes; order Serinales; family Metschnikowiaceae; genus Metschnikowia; species Metschnikowia kunwiensis. Next base: position 45,587 of record JAJMHQ010000049.1, read on the forward strand.
GAACAGCCAGCATGCACTCCCTACCCTCAGACGTCCGGGCTCATTACCAGATCCAGGCTTTTTTCGCCCATTAAGGTGTCGGGCTAAACGGACCACATTTTTATTTTTCTGGCTCAGACACCTGGACGCTGATTCTGGAGTTGTTCTTCGCTCTTTCTTCTGGAATACACCGCGAGCCACACCACCCGCGAAATACAGAGAGCGCCCGTTCTAGACCGTGTTTTTGCTCTGCTTTGGCCACTGATATAGCAAGCACAAACGCCAGCAAGCGGACACACAGCCACAAGAATCGGCACTAATAAGGGAGGCCAAAACACACAAAGGCAGCAAAGCACACGCTCATTCTATTCCCTTCGTTTGTGCCACGGATTAGCCGCCGACACCCGCCCTCACTATCTCCCGCTAGCTATCGACACAAGATGGCCAAGGGCGTGCTTTCCAGGATGCACATCTGGAAATACGCGATTCTCGCGGCCATGCTCTGCTTTTCGCTCTGGAACTTGGCCATGCTCTCACGCAAGAAAACCGATTTCGCTGGCGTGGCGCACTTGGACCGGGCCAAGCTCATAGATTTCTTTGCGCACTTCCACCGGCGGCACCCGAAACTCTCCGCCGTGAAAACGCGGTCACGCATCTACGAGGAGATTTTCCTGGAGATCAATATGTACGATTTCTTGGAAAAACACTCCTTCCACGACCGGTGCATGATCTACTTCAACCACTTGCAAATGAGCGACCCGGACTGGATGGTGAATCCGGACCAGGGAATCGTGTTCAATCGCGACGCGTACAAAAGCTTCGACGCCTACCGCGAGGAGGCGCTCAAGGAGGTGGAACGCAAGCAAAAGGAGGCCAAGGAAAACGGGCTCAATTACACGCCACCCTCCGACGACGAGATCCGCAAGAAGTACGACGATTTGCGCGAAACCGTGCTCAACGACGAGCAGACGTTGCACGACTACATCGCACACGTGCGCATCTTCGACAAGTGTTTCATGGGCACGTCCACCAGCACAAAAGAGGACGTGGCGTTTGTGAAAAAGCAGCGCTCGTTTTTGCGCACCAGCGTAGTGTACTTGAAGAGCGCCGCCGACCATGTGGCAGGCAAGATCTTCAAGCACAACCTCCAGTGCAACGAGGTGGAGTCCAAGATCTTCCCCTGGTTCACCAACCGGTACCCGCAGTTCACGCGGTGGGATGGCAAGACGTCGTCTTTCCCCGGTCACGTGGGGCGCTTGCCGCTGAAAAAGGGCTGCTTTTTGAGCGAGTACCGCCTGCGTTTGAACGGACGTGGTATCGTCATGACCATCGGCGATGCGCACGTGCACGACGCGTCCCGCTTCTTGCGTTTGCTCCGGTACCTCGGCAACACCTACCCAATCCAGATCGTGTACCACCTGAAGCTCTCGGAGGAGTCACGGGCTAACCTCGTGCGGGCGGCCCGCGACTACTTCCGGGGGTTTCCCGAGCAGGAGATCTGGTACGTGAACGCTGAGCGGGCCATCGACTCGCGGTATATCGGCAAGTTTGGCGGTTTCGCCAATAAGATCATGGCCACGATGTTCAATTCTTTCGAGGAGATGCTTCTCTGCGACGCGGACAGTGCGCTTCTCGAAACACCCGAGTTTTTCTTCGAGACCAAGAAGTTCATCGAAAAGGGTACCTTGTTCTACAAGGACCGCGCGTCGGGCCAGTACCGTGGCGACGACGATATCATGTTTTTCAAGAAGCTCTTGCCCTCCGTGGAGGACTCGGTGATCTTCAATGTGCCGCAGACCACCAACTTCACCCTCAACAACGAGTTCTTCGAGGGCTTCTCGCACTACATGGAGAGCGGCGTAGTGGCCATCAACAGGAACAAGCACTTCATCCAGCCCATGATGATGTCGATCATGAACTTCTACCACCCGGTGGTGGCGCGGATCTACGGCGACAAGGAGCTTTTCTGGCTCTCGCTCTCGTTGGGCGGCGACGAGTCGTACGCGTTCAACGACCACTTTGCCGCGTCCATCGGCGAGTTCACACCCGAGGAGGAGCGCCACAAGGACATCAACAGCATCAAGTCGTTCCGTTCCAAGGAGATCTGCTCGAATCACCCGGCCCACATCAGCGACGCGGACAACCAGACGTTGGTGTGGTTCAACTCCGGGTTCCGCCATTGCGGCAACTCGTTCCGCAAAGAGTTGAACTGGAACGACGAGTTCAACAAGAAAAAGCGGTACACCCGGATCAAAACTCTCGAAGAGTTCAAGACGTTCTTCAAGGCGCCGTTGGTGGTCAAGAACGCTATCATCCCGCCGTTTGTGCTGCAGGACCGGCCCTTGAAGAACGTGGAGCACGAGCCGGAAAAGCCCTGGATCATGGGGCACTACTGTGACAACTACTTGTGGTGCGCCTACTCGCTGATAGGCGGCTACTACGTGGAGGACGAGGTGACGAAGGATAACCTGATGACGGGGAAGATCATCACGTTCACGCCGGAGCAGATCAAGAAGTTCGAGGACGCGGGCGATGTGTGGATTGCAGACTTCGACTGGCAATAGCGTGTCTCACTAATACTAAGTACGGGTCTCGGCCATCTAATAGAATAGTTTTGTGATATAAGGGAGGCTGTGGTTTTAATTTCTAGGACCAGGTATACTTTTGTCAGCGGGGTGGGTTGACAGGAAACTGTATTTGGTAGGTATTGTACTATGGCATCTGTAAGGAGTGTTTTCAAAACAGGGAGAGTATTAGGAACTGGTCATAAATTCATACACACAGAAAAAGGTGTATAGGACGACTGCTATCAGTCTATTCTAAGTCGAATATTGTAAGTCAAATATAACATGTCGAACATTATAAGTCGAATATGGCAAGTACATTCAAATTCTACATCTTGGATTTGACAAGTCGTGGACCAAAAATTCATATCCTTGTTTAACCAGAGAAATAATTCACAAGTCCTAAAAGCACAATCAAGAACAGATTACCATGAACAACCCACTGGCTCTGTTTCTTATGAAACGACCTCTGTTATTGATAGACTCCCAGAGATACTGGCTCAATTTCTCACAGAGCCACCGCCCTATTTCTTATAGAAGCGCACCAGTGCAAGACACCGTTTCGGAAGACACAATACCGGGTCCACTTCCTCTAGCCCGTACTTTTCTGCGTACATCAAACTCAACCCCGCCAACGCAAAACACGTGTGGTACACGTCCGTCTGGTTATCAGGACGATCGGCAAACCCACCATTTTCGTGGTCCTGGCACTCCAATATAAATGTTTCTAGTGCCTCGAAACTGATCCAGTGCGCTTTCCCTAAAGCAGCCAAACTCAGGAGCACCCACCAGCTGTAGCACACGTCTGGCAACTTTTCTGGCCGCCCGTTGAATCCGCCAGATCCGACAACCTGTCTCTCGCTCAACCACACAGTGGTTTTTTCGTCAATTTTGTCCAAATTATCGCAGAGTGCCAAAGTCCCCACACACGTGTAAACTTGGGCCGCATGCGATTCTGCACCAGGGTACATGCCAAAGCCGCCATCGAAGTTTTTGCAGTCCATAATGAAAGATGACGAACTTTCAGCGATCTCAGGCGTGAGTCTTCCCAAAAGCGTCAAAATGTACACGCAAACAAACACAAACCTGGTGTCGATCTCGCCAAACGCGTCGCCCATGAACGAGCCGTCGGCCAAGCGTAGACCTAAGACGAACGTTTCAATTCTGGCCTTTTTGTCGGGCGAAAGCACGTCAAAACTGTCGTGTATGAGCAAGATTTGGAGGGCCGACAAGGTCGTGAGCGCGTGGGCGTCGTGGCCCGGAAACGCGGCGAAAGCGCCCTTTTCTTCATCGAAACACTCCATCACAAACTCCACCACTTTATCTTTGGGCAAAGTGTGTAAAGATTTTAGAATGGCTAGTGCCATGGTGCCCCAATATAGGCCATTGAGGCGGAGGTGCTCCAGCAACCAGTACTCGTAGGTTTGCTTGGTGATTCTGGAGTCGAGGTCCTGCACGTACTTGACATGGAGGTCTTTGTGGAGGGTGTCCATTGGGTGAGTGGGGGACTATTTGGATGGAATCTTGGAGTAATAGGCGGTGGATTTTGGTGTGGGTCGCGATGTGCGCGCATGGCAGGTGTGAGATCGCCACCTTACTTCCAGCAATAAGGTCCAGGAACTGGGTGTTTTTTTTTTCATTTTTCCGTTCTTTTGAGGTTTCTTTGGTCTCGTCTCGTTTATTTCCATTTTCTCTTCCTTCTTACCCGCAGTGAACGTTCATGATCGTAGGAAATGTCGATAATAGGCAACCTCAGGGCCAGTCCTGAGCACGTGACCGGTCTCTTGAAGTCCTGATTTTGCTGGTTTTCATCCTTTTCTCAAAAATTCAACTCCCTGTGCGCGTACTTCTTCGTGCTGGGGCTGTACTCCGCATACGTGAGCGTCCTGTTGTTCTTGTTGCTGATGAACGACCCCAAGTTCGTCACTTTGCACCCGTTGTACGTGACCTCGAAAGTCTCAAACCGCGAGTCGAACAACGCGATGGTATTAGGGAGCGGCTCGATCCGCATGGCGTGCTGGTAGCTGGGACTCACAGTGCGCAAGTCTTTGAGAAACGGCTGGAGATTGCCCTGATCAAGTAAAGTCTTGACGAGTTTCCGAGCCTGGCGGATTTTCGCCAGGAGGTGCACCTCGTCGCCAATGAGGTTCTCCACCCGCTGGTCCTCGCCAGTGGCCTCCTTTTTGAGCTGTGCACGCTCGTATTCTAGGTCCGACTCAAACACTATGTCGTTGCGCTTGAACCTGGTCATGAGGTCGTCGCGGAATAGGACGATTTCCTGCGAGACGTAGTTGATTCTCATCGGATTCCAGCCCAAAATGAGCGATCCCTTCGGGAAAAGCCGCTCCAAACGCGTGACGAATACGTTAGGAATAGGAGTCTGGGGGAGCGACGCAGCGCTCAGTTTTCCTAGCGAATACGCCGATTGCCACGGATCATTCGCTCCTGGAATGAGCAATAGTTTACAGTTGTTCACCACCAACGGGCACTTCGCTAGCACCCCGGCCAAGTAGTCAAAGTTGCCCTTGTATTCGTCAGAGTTGGAGATCAGGGTGACTGAACCTCTGGCAGAAGTGAGGGCCTGCGACGAAAACGAGCCCGTCATGACCACCACAGTGTGCCCGTTGGCGTCGTCGTCCTCGATCAGCTCCTCCAAACGGGAGAAAAACTTCGTCAAGCCGGACCGCACCTTGTGTTCGTCTAGATGGATGTTGCACCCCAAAAACACGATTCTGTGCCCCGCGAGTGTTTTCTCTAGCGCCACGAGCTTCTTCCGTAGTGCGCGGTCGATCTTCACGAGCGCCAGCCCCGACGCCTGGGCGTCGTTGTGCATGCCTAGGAAGTCTAGATGGCCGTAGGCGTCCAAGGCCTGGTCACGTGACTCGGCCACCGGCTGGCTCATGATCGACACATGGAAGCAGCCGCTGATGGTATCGGCGTCATTGCGCGTCCCGCCGGAGGCGGCGTAGATCCCGTCCACAATCACGAACATTCCGGCACAGTAGAACGACCCCGGGATCTTCTCGGTGCGCTCTATGTTTAGCTCGATGTGGTCCGAGGGGTCCTCTAAAACGAAGTTCCCGCTCATGTTTCTCGACAAAAGGCCACAAAGACGAAACTTGCCGCCGTCGCGGCCCAACACGTTTTTGATAAGGGTGATTTCGCCCTTCGAGCGCTGGCTTGTGAGCGTCTGATTGATCGCAGCAATGCTGGAGAAGGACGTTTTCTGGAAGCTCTCGTCGCGCGACATGCGGTCGGAAATCAACGCGTGCCTCTGGGCAAAGTACTCCACAGCCGCCCGGAGCGTGTTGTGGAGTTTTTTGCCGGCCACGCCACGCGGCGAAAACTGCTTGCGGATCCTGTCAAACACGAAGTTCGGCTGCAAATCCGGGTTCACGAACAGCACAAACCCACGCCAGTCCATGGCCTCGCGCGGGGTTTCCACCTCCTCGGGCTCGTCCGCAAAAGTGTCGGTTTTCTCCGCTTTTGTGGCTCCGTTGATGGAGCTCTGACGCGTGCCCTGTTCCTTTGTTATCTCCTTGATAACCTGGGCGCACCCGGCGCCATCGATGAAGAGACCCCGGTCTTGTTTTTTCCATGTTTTGGCAAACTCCTCGAGAAAGTGCTGGCTCGGTGCGCCCCTCCAGTCGGCGCCAAAACGGGAGTTGAAAAGCTCGGTGAGCACTGTGAGTGCGTCGGACTGGATATTGAGCCCGTGTTTTTTCGAGAGCACGCGGTAGGCCACGGGCCGGATGTTGGCGGGCTGGAGCTTGACGGGTAGGAGCGTCGGGCCGGGCATTTGGGGATAGATCGGGGTCTGTGGGGGCTGTGTGGTGGAGAAAGAAGAAGATGGATGTCGTGTGGGGTGTAGGCTGAGAGGTTGTATGTAGACGCGTCTTGTGATGGGCAGCGCGCGACAAAATAAAACACGCGTAGGTATGGGCAATGAAAAGAACAAGGTAGACTTAGTGGAGTCTATTTTTTGTAGGGAAATAAATGGAAGGTGTCTGTTAGGAAAGGAACGGTCTGTGCTTTTTTAGAAAACGAGCTGCCGCAAATTAGGTGCTGTCAACTGCTGGCGCGCCATACTGTGACAATTAGTATCGAGAAACGTCACGTAAAGAAAACGTAAGAGACCGAATAGTCCATTATCTGTACGAGACAGAGAAAATTATCACGTGGAGATCGGGAACGAAAGCTCTTTTCTTTACAAAAAGGGCGGTGAATTAAAGGCGTTTGCACCACCCAGTGCGCCATATAGTCCGCACTTCTCAAAGACTCCAGCGTCCCGTCAGCTCACTATTGTTTCTCCCTTTTTATCCCTCCCGGCCGGCCCCGGCCACCTTCGGGCCGATCTCGTCAAGCTGCCTCACCACCTGCTTGATCTCGCTCTGTAGAAACACGAGTGCTCGCTGGTGCGCCACGGCCATGGCCCTGTTGCCTAGAGCAGTCACGTATTTGGAGATCTGGACCGGGCTTCGTAAAAGCGCAGGCGGCTTCATTCGCACGAGCTGCCGCTGGTACCGCATGCCGTGGCGGAGTTTCAAGCGGAGTTTTTCCACGGACTCGTTTTTGAGTTTCTCGAGTGCCTGCCTCATGCCGCGTATCTTGTCTGGGCTGTATATCTCCAACGCCTTCCGGCTGTCTTGTTCGAAAAGCAGCTCGAACTCGGCAAGAAAACCCAGGAGCTGGTGGAGCTTGACTACTTTGCGCGACTGGCTCAAGACCGCTGTGTCCCGCAACTGTTTGTCCCACAGCTGGAGTGTCTGTATTATCTCCTGTTTTTCCTGCACCGGCACGGTGTTTATGTCCGCCAACGCCAGCATCATGTGTTGGATATTTTCACAAACAGCGGCAATCTCGCTGCGGAGGCCCTCCGGTTTGGGTTTTGCAACTGGAGCGCCTTTGGGCTCACTTGGGGACGCGTCTGTGTTCCTATCAGACCTCGTCATCTCGAGCGTGTACGGAGTAGCACCGGATTTGAACAACTTGTATTCCATATGCTGCGGTCCTCTCTCTTCCTGGAGTTTCCGGACTTTTAGCAAGAGCTCCCGCTCGCGGGCAGCAAGAAGTGCCTCCTTTTCCTCGATTGTTCGGGTGCGCTCGTCGAGCTCTGATTTTCGACGGTTCTGTTCCACAAGCAGAGCGCTCTGTATGGATGAGTTCTTCTGTGAGTTTGAGCCGGATTCCTCAATGTTTTTTCTGTCTTTTTCTTCTTCTTCTGCCTTCTCCTGTAGCGTGTGCAACTTGGCCTCGTACGCTCGCAGCTGGAGGTAGAGCTTTCGCTCGTAATCCTCGATGAGTTTCTGCGCAATCTCCTGCTCGAGCACGAGCTGTTGCTGTAGTTTCCGTTTCTCGTCTTCGAGCCGCTGCTGCTCCTGCTTGTGTTTGTTCTCGCGTATGGTAATATCGACTTCATCGACGTCCTCAGACAGGGGAGTAGACTGTATGAATCTCACGGTTTTAGGTGTGCTGGCGAGAATATCGAGGTTGTGCTTCCGCGGCGCTCCTGTGTTCATAGTGGTCATTTTCAGCGCCAGTTCCCACAGACTGGTGTCGGTGTCTTTGATACTTTTTCTCATACGGAAAGACGCCAAAAACCCAGAGATGCGGCGGGCCATTTGCGCCACGCGGGCGCCTGTGCTTTGCCGTTTTCCCACTATATAGTCCTTTGGTTCTGTTCTGTGCCAGAGCAGTTTTGAAAATGTTTTTGGCTTCGTTTTGTACAATTGTGGGGGAAGTTCGGTGCCCATCAGAGGAGATGCTTGCACCCGTTTTATAGGCAGCCCAAAAGCGCCCGGCACCTTCAGGCCCCTAGTTTTGCCCAGAACCCGCTGCTCGTACATTTGCGCTAGCAGTTTTCGAGCAGATCGGGTTTTTTTGGGTACTGATTCCGGCACTTCCTGGATACTCTGCGATACCAGGTCCAGCCAGGTATTGTTGGCCAGAGCCTGCGAGCGGAGGGCGTACTTCTCCGCCAACGACTGTCGCACAGCCATCAATCAACTTGGTATATAAAGGTAGGAAGTATAGAAGGGTAAACAATATAGGTTGCAAACAGGTTGGCTCACCTCGCTTTGGTAGGGCATCCATGTCAAGGCGCGTTTGTGCGCGGACAGAAAACACTGTGCACGTGACCGCGCAGACGCGCCTACCTGGCAGTCTCATTAGCTGCGAACCTCGACTAGCTGCAATCTCGATCTCGCCCCATCTCGCCCGATCTTGCCCATCTCGGCCATCTCCGTCTCACTAGCTGCCGATCTCGATCTCGCCAACGAGCTCCACCTTCCGGCTCGAGCTTGACACGTAGATCTTGTACGTTCCTGTCTGAATGATCCACTGCTGGCCCTGCGTGTCCCAGATGCTCAAGTCGCGGTGGAGAAGCGTGAACGTGACCACGGCCGACAGCTTGGGACTCAAGTACACCTTCTCGAACCCGCGGAGCGCCTTGGGCGGTGACGCGGCAATGGTGGCTGGAAACTCCACGTACAACTGCGACACGTAGGCGCCTGCAACTAGGCCGTCATTGGACACCAGCACCGTGACCTCGTAGATCTCCTCCCACAATGCTGGGTTCCCACCCAAACCCCCACCTGAGAGCGGTGGCGTCGACGGGTGTGCAGGCGAGTATCCCTTGGGGTAGTCGAAGCTCTCGTCCTCCTCGATTAAGCGCACCTTCTCGTCGTACAAGTAGGGGTAGATAAACCCGGGGATGGTGTCGAACTCGTCGTAGGGAAAAAGGGCATCTTCTGGGTCGCACACGTCGTCCTCGACAGTGGGTGGCACTGGGGCGTACTTGGCCGGCGAAATGAGGTACTCGGTGGGCGAGTTGAGCTCCTTGATTTTGAGATTGAACACCTGGAACTTCGTGTAGGACAAGCCATAGCCGAACGGGAAGCGCGGCTTCATCGCATGCTTGTCGAAGAAACGGTAGTCCAAGTAGATACCCCGGTCGAAGATGTCCTGCGGCTCGGGTCCGTCGTTGAGGTTGTCGAGAACAGGCACGTAGTGCAGGGGCTTCTTGGCGATGGTGAACGGAAGCCGCCCCGACGGATTGACCTCTCCAAAGAGCACCTCGGCCATGGCCTCGCCCACGTACTGGCCCAACGGCGCCGCAAACAATACACCCACCACGTTCTCGTGCTCGATCCACTGCTCCATGTCCACGGGCCCCGTCGACGTGACCACGACCACCGTCTTGCGGCAGCGGTCCGCCACGTGCTGGATGAGCTTGTCGCCATTGTTCCACAAGCTCACGTTCTTGCGGTCGCCAAAGTTGTCGTCCACCTCGATGTAGCCCTCGCCCGAGTGCGCACTCACAACGACAACGGCCATGTCCGCGTAGTCGGCCTGCTCCTCGGCTTGCGCGAGGTTCCAGTTGTCGGTGTTGGCGTCCACTGTGATGCCGCGTTCAATGGCGCGCTCCTGGATCGCCTGGAACGGCGTGACCACCACGGGGTTGTTCACTGCAGCCGAGCCCCAGCCAGACGTCAAGATGCCCTCTGTGCACCGCTGGTCCTTGCAGTTTATGCCCCGCCGGTCCGTGTTCTGCCCAGAGCCCACGATGAGCAACCTGCGGATGCCGTTGCTTTTTTCGATGGGCAAGTGGTGCCCCGTGTTCTTGAGCAAGACGATGGCCTCGCGGGCGATCTCCTGCGCCACCTTGTCGGAGAACTCAGACCGCGCGTCGATGTGCCAGTTCTGCTGCGAGATCGGCCCATAGTGCTGGTACGGGTACTGCTGGCCGTAGGTGTGGAAGGTCCACGAGCTGAAGTTGGGAATGTCCTCCTCGGACGGCAAGGTGAGCGCCTTCGAAGAGAAAAAGGGTACGAGGATACGCGTCACCATGTCGTTGAGCCGCTCCTGCGGGATGGTCTCGTTGTAGATGGCACGCGTCAACGACGGCCCCCAGAAGGATCGTCCGCTCAACCACTCGTCGAAGATCTCGCCTGGCATCGCCATGTCGAGCCCCGCAAGTGCCGACTCCACGCCCGTGTGCTGCGCGCCCCAGTCCGACACTACAAAGCCCTGGAACCCCAACTCCTCCTTCAACAAGTAGTTGAGCAAGTACGAGTTTTCACACGCGTGTGTGTTGTTCACCTGGTTGTACGAGCATAGCACACCGCCCACGCCCGCGTGGACAGCATCTGCAAACGGCCAGAGGTACACCTCGTGCATGGTGCGGTCGCCGATGTTGGCGCTGATGGATGTCTGCAACTTCTCCCAGCCGTTGCTGTCCCACTCGCCCACCTGGCGGAAGTGCTCCTGCTCGTTGCCAATGAAGTGGCGCGCCACGGCCACCACGCCCTCCATCTGGATGCCCGTGATCTGCTGCGCGCCCGCCACCCCCTGCAAGTAGGGGTCGGCGCCAAAACTCTCCCAGTTGCGACCGCCCTGGGCCTTGAGACCTATGGGTCCGATGGTGGGCGAAAGCGCAATGTGCACGTTTTTATCCTTGAACTCGCGGCCCTCCGCGCGGCCCTTGAGCTTCATGAGCTCCTTGTTGAACGTGCTGCCGGTGGCGAGCCCGGAGGGGAAGTGTGTCACGAAATCCGTGAAGCGCACTCCGTTGGGCCCGTCTTGTAGGCAGAGACTGGGGATGCCGAGCCGGGGCACCGACCCGGTGTTGCCCACACAGGGGCCAGAGCCCCACCCCGTGCCTGTGGTGAGGTTCACCTTTTCGGGAATGGACATTTTCTCGACGATCTTGCGCACCTTCTGGTACGCCTTCTGCCAGGCGTTCTCGGTGCGCCCGCCGACGGCTGCCGGTTAGTACGGAAAAAGGATCGGTATGAGAAGTAAGCATAATACGTTTGGAAAGTCCTGCGTGATGGTAGTCACATTTAGCAGTAGTGCTGAGCAGTACATAATGAGACGGTCCGGGTAGGGTGCGGTAGACTGGCTGCAAACGGCTGCAAAGATAACAATAAACATAAACAAATGGAAATATCAAAATACATACGGCTCGGGTAGTGCGGCGGCAGAAGGTAGTATTCCAGGAGATGGCTGTCGGCCTGGTACAATAACGGGGTGTCTTCGTGGAGTCCCCGTTTGCCCAATTCGTGGCGCGTGGCATTGGCCGTGTACTCGATGTGATCGAGAATCTCGCCATATTCCAACAGAAGAGCCAGCTGCATCAGCACCGCCACAAGAAGTAAAGTTGGAACTAGCTTCATGGTGGAGAGGGAGGACAAGGAAAGAAATAGAGAAATGAGGTTCGGAGTAGGGCCTGTGCATTTGTGGAAACCACCGCAAATGCGATGCGACAGCTGCGCACCCAGACCAGCAGAGATATCGAAGGGTGGTCTGTGGATTGGGGCGGTTCGTGTATGATTTTTTTGTTCATTTTTATTGTTTCATTTCGGTCAATTGTATCTAAGGTGTGAACCTCCGTTCTGGTGGACGTCGATAGAACGTGTCCTCGAATACTTCACTCGACTCGCTGCGAGGCTTGCGTATGTTCCGATTACTTCCAATAAGCGAGGAACTCATTCATAGGCAAGGTCACCAATACAGCCATGTACACAGGGTGTGTCTTTGAAGAGGTAACTCACGAAAAAAGATAGTCCGAGGAACGCCCCATGGTGAGACTTTTCAGTTGACTTTACGTGCCAGAATATGCACGTTTCCTCAAAACGGGTATGATCAAGTTTTCAGTCTAGATGAGTCTTTCAACCTCGCGATATGATAGTAGGCCACCTTTCTTTTCAATTCTCCTTATGGCTGCCAAACATCGCTTGGTTTCCCTCAGAAACGTTGATTTGGCTCTTGTTTTGGTGAAATACTCAAAATCGCCTTTATGCTCATGAGTTCAATCCGACTCGGCCCTTCGAAACCTCTGCATTCGCGTCAATACCTTCTTGGATATCCGTTAATGTGTACTCTTTCAAAGGTTCGCAGGCTGAACACGTTGATCCGCTTGTCAATCGCAAATGACGTCTTGTTACAAGCATCATTGGTGACACAGCATTCCGTGGGCACGAATTGTCGCAACGCTTCCAATCTGACGATTCCCAGTTGGAGTCAAGTTCCTTGTTTTGGAAATATCTGGTCATTCTATCATCCCAATCACCAGGAAAGAAGCGAGAACACGCTACTCCATACTTGGGCCATACACCAGTCCTTGTGTTGGGCTCTTCGAAGTTACTTCTCCGAATGTCGAAACGAGACAATATCGCCAGTATCGTTCAAGATCTCAATTCCAAACGCACAAAGTTTAGACTGGCACAAATTATAAAAAAATCCACTTCAAGGAGGGCCAGCTAAAGGATGCATCTGACCCCGGGCACCATCATGTGAGGGATAGGCTAGCTGAGTGATACTCAAAGTAGAATCAAAAACCTATAACGAACATTCCCAAAGGCCTGTGGATCAGTACACCAGTACCCTTTGTACCTCCTAATGGAACCCCTCGACTTGCACCTGCACGGGTGTGATCACACTGGGTGCCAACGACGCAGAGTCGATGTCCAATCGCGCCATTGTGCTGGAACTTTTAAGCGTCGACGCAGACCCGTTATTGTTCAGGTGGATCATTGGCGACAGCAACTGCCGCACCATGGGTGGCATTTTCTGCGGTTGGTAGTGCGGCTGGTTACACAAGTTAGGGTTCGGAAGGAGCGGTTTTAGTGTTTTCGAAAAGCTCCGCATCGACGGGCTGGTGGGGTTGCTTTCACTGGGGTGTCCGGGTGCAATCGACGGGGCCTTACTGGACGTAGATGAAGCCGTGGTCATGACACTAGCGTGTTTTCTGTTGGCAAACGTGTTCTCCAAGTCCTGGATATTGAGCAGCGCTAGCGACTCCAAAACATCGCCGGCGGATTTGCTGTGTTTGTGGCTGTTTTGTTTTTCCGGAGTTTTGGGCGCGAGCTGGAGATTGAGGAGATTCTTGCGCTGCAACGAGCTAGGAGACGTTTCTTCAGAGGGCACAATATCCGTTTTTTCCGTTTTTTTCTCGGGAACCGGCGTTTTCGGCTTGTCCACACCCATGACTTTATCGTAGAATCGCCTTGCCGAGTCGGGGTCAAGGAGCATGGCGCGCTCAAAGTAGCCCGGACGGGAATCGTCGATTTTGATCATGTTTTTCGGTTTGATGGCGTTGAACAAGTTGAAGAGATCCGCTCGGTAGGTGCGCTGCAAGTTGTTGTTGGAAATGAAGATGTTGCTAAGCTTGGACTGCGGGTTCGACACCTGCCGGACCAACGGAAGAAGCAGCGCTAGGTCCTTCAACTTGTTGCGGCGTAGGTCGATTTTTTCGAGCGCCACGAGGGTTTCTGCACCCGTGAGGTCCTCGATTTTGTTGTTGTTGAAGTTCACCGTCACCAACTGGCCCAAAGTGGCCGGAAGGTTTTTGAGACTGGTGATATAGTTGTCTGCTAGATTCAAGTACTTTAGGTGGGAGAGGTGCTCCAAGCCGCCAGGCACGTCCTCGAGCAAATTGCTGGATAAGTTGAGCTTGACGAGGTTGGTGAGCGGCCGGAACACGTAACCTGGAATCTGGGTGATGGAGCTTTCTGTCACCGTAAGTTGCTTCATATAAAACCACTTGTTGGCAGGTAGCGGCACGGGGTCCTGGCCCGTGTTTATGTTTTGGAGGCTGGTCAAGTTCTGCACACTGTGTCCCGGTTTGGTGTCCATAAATGGCGAATCTCGTGAGATAGGGGCACCTGAAGTGGCCGTCATAGCACGTCTTCTGTGGCGGCTAGAAAAGGCGGAGTTTCCAGAATGGTCGTGCAGTTCATGGAGGGGCGCAGTTTCTGTACCTTTTTTTGGCTGGCGTCGCATGTTGAACGACGACCGCCCGTGTTCATCGTCCATTACTAACGTGTACAATACGTCGGAAAGATTGGCCACTTTCGTGTTGCGGACAATCAATATCCGCAATCGCTCGCTGAGCGCGTGCCAGCCGTAAACCTCGTTGGGCTCGTACTCCACGAGCTCGAGCACCTGGAGATTTTTGAACATTTTTAGCGGAACAGAGGTGTCACAGGGATACTCTTCATATCCAGACACGCTGTTGATTTTCGTGCGGGGGCTCAAGATCAAGCACGGGATTTTCGTGAACGACAGGTACAAATACTTGACGTCTTTCTGGATCACGCGGGGGTCCTTGCTGAAGGAAAACGACATCCAGTACACGGACGCACTCAGCACGATGGACTTCATGGAATTGATCGAGGTGATCGACCGCGCGTCGCTCTCGAAGTTCCTCTGCGATCTGGCGTTGTTTGCCATGAACGAAATGAACGTGGGCTCGTGGTTTGGGCTGTCCAACTTGACGTTCAAAGGGCCCACGTCCACGTCCAAATTCAGATTGGCTATGCGTTCGGTGATGTAGTATAAATGGTGGGTGGTGAAGCTGGGCCGGAGTGGTTTCACGGCCGCCAGGGCACGCACCTTTGAAAAACAGAGAAGGCCGTTGGCTAGCGCCTCTTCATTGCGCCGTATATAGGTGGCCAATCTTTGCACATACACGTCGCCCTCGATGGACGAGTCGTTGTCGAACGCACCCATACTTTTGTGCTTTTGATATCTGGGCAAGCGCGGCGAAATCAGGGACCGGGAAGAGAAAATGAGTGTTTGCGGGTCCGTTTTTCTGTCTTGCCGGGTGCTATCGATAGATCGGTGTTTGTTGTGGTAGGGATCTCGCTGCTGGGTGCAGTGCGCATCTATTATGAACTGCCTAATGGGGAAGGTGAAGAGCGGTGGGTATTTTGCAGCAGGAAAACAGGCAAAATTGGGGACTTGTTTCGGGGTGTTTGATGGAGCGAGAGGACAGTGTGGGTTTTGGCGTGGTTTTGGTGTTTTTGAACGAAGTGGGCGGAGAAGTCGGTGGTATGTTAAGCTCGTGTGGTGACTCCGATCTATAAGCATGATTGGCCAGTGCTAATAACCATGCCTCCGGACACACCAAAAACGATCGGGTGTAAAAAGGGCGAAGGCTGAATTTTGATTCCAGGCCCATATGGACCGTCTGTGACCGCCAAAATTATGACAGCAGCGAAAGGTGTGCTCTTCAACGTCAGCTGCTAATACTAAAGAATTGTGCGTTTCGGAGTTTCAGCGCGGCGGGCCGGTGCATGAGCCGTGTGAACAATGTGTGCAAGAAAGCCTATAATTAGACGGAAAACCCAATCGTCATGCTGAGGGGTTCAAATCTCCAAAAGTCGATTTCGTCGTGCTTAGGAAATCCTTTGACGTCTGTTTCTCGAGAGCACCCCACCACGAATAGACACGACTATGCAGACAATGCTTTTTGAGTAGTAGCACGGCAAATTCCACTGCTCATGTGTGGAGCATCCTGTTGCGATTTTAGCGCATAGTAAAGCTGAAGCGGAGACCTTAAGTGGAACTAGCCAAGGCAGATGCGAGAGTGCAAACCAGGAGTATTGAAAGAGGATTAAAAGAGACATTAAAAATGGCATTAGAGCATAAAAAAGGATTAAAAAGCATAGGGTTAAACAAATCCTCAGACATTGCCCCGGTATCTGTTTCGACTCCGGCCCTGATGTATCTTTTCTTGCAATAAGTGAAGTGGAACATAAATGGCCGGAGTTCGCAGCTGTTCTAGGCTCTGGCAGCAGACTCCAGGGCTATGGATTGAGTATGCCAACCCAACCTCTCGGTTCCAGCAAAGTAATCTGGACACTAGGTACTGCCAGGTACGCAAAAAATGAGTTTTTTTCTCCCATCCTTGCTCAACCATCGCGGGCCAGAATCTTATTTCTGCCTGGCCACCAATTCTCATTTCAATTACAGTATTTCGATAGTACTACAAAAGATACGAATCTTTAGAAAATAGATATAAAAAAAGAAAGTTTACATGTAAATGTATATATATATACATACATATATACTTATATAAATCAATACATAGATACATCTCCTCGCTTCCTTTAAAGACACAACAATTGGGCCGTCTCTACTCAACCCGCACTGCGACACGTACACCGAACGACACTCGCATACTACATACTACATAGCACGGATCACCAAATCCCACATCCCCCATCCCAATCTCCGCCACTCTTCTAGCATTCACCATGAACCTCCGTCAGCAATTGGCGCAGTTCCTCAGTTTGGCGTACGTGTTCACGTCTGCGTTCATCGCGTGGAAAACACTCGGTGTCGTGGCCAACTCGCACTCTCCCATAGTGGTGGTGTTGTCTGGGTCCATGGAGCCCGCGTTCCAGAGGGGCGATATTTTGTTTTTGTGGAACAGAGACGCCTACGCGCGTGTTGGTGATGTCGTGGTTTACGAGATAAAGGGCAAATCCATTCCTATCGTGCACCGTGTCTTGAGAGAACACCGAGTTGAAAACGACCAGCTATTGCTCACGAAGGGAGACAACAACGCCCAGGACGATCTCCTGCTTTACTCCAGAAAACAGAACTATTTGAGCCAGAAAAACGATCTTGTGGGCACGGTCAAGGGTTACTTCCCCAAGCTTGGATACATCACCATTCTCCTTACGGAGAACATGTATTTTAGGTATACGTTGTTGGGATTGATGGGGCTTTCTGCACTTGTCAGCGGCGAGTAGCGTCTAGGATGGGAAAATGAACGAAGAAAATCAACAAAGAAAATCAACGAAGTGAGTAAAAGAAGAGTAGTAGTCCACTAGATTATCAGTAGTCCCTGGGATTATGAGTATATGTAAGGATGCCAGTAGTCTGTGCATAGGATACGTCTGTTGTATCAGGGCTCTCTTCACGTCTCCCGGATTCTACCACGAAAACACTCGCTATCCGAAAAGTTCACTGTACGTTCTCACTCAACTGATTTCATCAGTTACGCAACGAAAAAGTGTCCCATGACCACCAAATGGTCACCAATATCACCGAAACACCCGCAGGGGCCGCAAAACCTCCAAAAACCAAAAAGAATGCCTTCAGCCAGATTCGAACTGACGATCTCCTCATTACTAGTGAGGTGCCTTACCAACTTGGCCATAAAGGCGAAGGAAACGACCCCGGTGAGGATCGAACTCACGATCTCAAGATTTGCTTGATCTGCATGTAGCAGGCTTTAACAGTCTTACGCCTTAACCAGCTTGGCCACGGAGTCGATTTCTGACAGCGTGACGTCCTGGTTTTACTGGCTCGTTCCGTGGAAGGGAATCGCAAAAAGCTGAAAAGTTGATTTTTTCGGGATTTTGCGTGAGAAAAAAATATTCGTTGTTATTGGGCAACTGGCCATGGAAGTCTCGGCCCGAAAATTGCACTTTTGAGCTCGGGATTACTACGTTATATTGCGTTTGAGCTTCGCCCTACGGCCAGAGGATATTCGAAGGTATCGGGGGCTAGAGGCCCAAGACACGCCTTCAGCACATCGCCGGAGATGTTTTTTATGGGCTGTTATCACCAAGTTATTCAAAAAAATTGTCTTTCACGATACAACAAGCAGCATAAGTGCCGAGGAGCTGAGTGCCCTATCCTGATACATTCTAATTTCAATTTCACATGTCTCTAAAAAAGGAAAAAGAAAACAGATGTGCTACTCATGTGTAAGAAAGCGTTTTCAACTAGACGGAACCGAAAACTAAAGCATTGTGTCTAAAAAAAAATCCCAAACTATTGCAACGACTGCCCGCGACTGCGAATTCCAGATTGCGCGATAGGGCCCATTTATGCTAATCCTACCCACCACTAATGGAGTGTCCGATCTGTCTAGAACCCATAAAAACAGACACAAATATCGGGCGAGTGCACGGCTGCCTCCATGAATATCACCAGAACTGTATCACGCAATGGCTGGCCCACTCAAACCTGTGCCCCACGTGTCGAAAGCAGTTTTATGGCATTGATATCGTTGCCACTAGTCGCATTCTAGACACCATTTCTATTCAAGACAAAATTTTGGCCACCGACGCCATCGACAACATCCCCGATGAATTTGTGATTCCGCCGCCGGTGTACGAACGCAGTCTGCGGGAGGAATCGGAAACCAACGGCGTGTGTGTGATTTGTTCCAGTGCTCAGTACTCGACTCGCAGAAATGACATGTTTTCGTGTATAAGTTGTGGAGGGCAGTTCCACGCCGCGTGCTTGGGGCACTCGGGCGAGCCGTCGTGGTTCTGTCCCGTCTGCGACTGCCACCAAGAAATCCCGGTATTGGGGCCCAATTCCACGCATGGAGGTACCAGAAATGCTAGAAATATGGGTACGCCAGGTAATCGTGCCAGAAGACCACTGCCTGTTCCCAGAAACGCGCCCGTAACGTCCAGAAACGGACGTCTTTTACTTGCCGGCTCCTTGGACCCTTCGACCCGCGCATCGTTGCGTGCTTCTATCGACCTAGATGGCCCGTTAGATGACCCAAGTTCTTCGGCTAACGAGCCTATACACAGGTCCGAAATAAGAACCAGAACCTCGTGGAACGGCGGGGTGTTGCTCCGGCGGCAGGCCCGGGAAATGCAGAGGCTCACGCCGGAAGAACGTTCTTCCTGGCGTATTCTTGAAAACGCCAGAAACGGAAATCTGGAGCAGGGCTCCGATTCCGTGGGCACTGCGAGCGGCACACGGCGAAAAAGACGCCCTCGTCGGACAGAGGGCCCCAGCAGTCATTCTGAAGATCAAGGCAATGCTGACTCTTCGAATGGCCCTCTGGGTGTTTCAGGCGCAGCTTCCGGAATAGGCATTTCTTCGGGGAACAGCCGCATCGGCCTGCTCATGGGCCAGATCCGAGCCCGGCCAGGAGGCTCGAATATCCATTATCGTGGTATTTCCAGAACCACAAGTACTGGGAATAGTCCGAGTCTATCTCTGTCTCAAAATGACGATAGGGTGGTGGGAGCGTCGGAAGGCTCCGGCAGAGAAACAGACGCTAGACCAGAAACCAGACCAGACTTTCTGCAAAATTCTAGCCCTGAATCGCTCCCAAGTACTAGCCCAATGAGTCTTTCTCGTACCCCTTTATTATCGCCCAGTCCGTCAGAAACAGAAAGCCCCACACCCAGGCCTCTTACTCTAGAGGAAAAACTGATGGTGCAGAGACACGTGAGGAACAGGCTCCGACCACTATACCATGGCGACCCGGAGAAAATACGCATACTAACCGAAGACGAGTACATTCGTGTGAACAAGGGCATTTCTCGCCAAGTGTACGCGCACGTTTCGTCGATGTTTGCTTCGAGGGGGGCCCAGGTAGTTGGCGAGTTTTTTGGGGAAGACCAGGATGAACTCAAGAGGTTGGTGGATCTCCATGTTGAGGGCTGGACCCGCGACAGAATGTGAGAGTGGCTGCAACTATTGAGATTGGGATATCAGATGAGAATGGTTGGCCCTTTATTACAAGGTTGAGTTCACTGGAAAAACGAGTGTCTGTTGTGCATTGCACCGCTTTGTCCAGGCGTCTTTTTCACGAATTGATCTCCAATTTTGCGTTGGGCCAAACGGTACATTGTGGGCCAAGTGTGCCCATGGTTGTTCCTATGCAGCCAATTGGCAAGAGCAAGAAATGAATTCTCCGAGTCATGGAATGAGGGGCCATATGTTGCTAAGGCGAACTCTCTCTGAATGAGTAGAATTCTGGATACACGGCAATCTTGTTCAGGCGATATGGAATCTTCAAGGAAAAGGGCCAATGACCCCGAGCGTGCACAACACGAATGGTGAGGCGAGCTGGATCAACAGCAAAAATTCAGCTGGAAGCTGAAAGTGCTCAGTGTTGTAGGACCAACAGTCTCTCCACACGAAAACCGTCTCTTTCGGCAGGTGTCGCGGACGTCACGAAGTCCCCAGATATAGTCGTCTGTCCTTTAGGCATTGTCCTAGCATAACCTGGAATGGACCCTTATTTCCCAGAGGAAATCACTTTTCTTGCCCTGCCTTCTTATACGCGTACGGCTGGCGTGTTAGAACGAGCGGGATATTTACGATATTTTCTATTCCAAGGTTGGTGATATCCGTTATATGTTAGTGGAGAAATCGTCGAATGCACTGCGTTCGCAGCCAGCCAAGCAGTGGCTAGTAGCACCGATCAGTGATCGTTGGAAACGGCCATCCGCTATTGTGATACTCAGCCAAGCACATAACATAGAAGTAAATGAAAATAGAAGAAATAGAAAAATAGAAAAAGGGAAAAATAAAAAATGGAAAGTACAGAAAACTCACCCGCATTATTCCAGCATCTCGGCCCCAGCTCGCACTGGCCGCGACTGGTGCACTCGCACTACAAAGCACTTTCTACTCCCCCAATTCCCCCACTCCAATGTCTGGAAAACGCGCTGTGGTTACAGGCGCATCCAGCGGCATCGGCTGGGCCTTGTGCCAGCACTTGGCCCCCTTGGGCTACGCAGTCACCATGGTAGCCAGGAACGAAGAAAGATTACTGAGAAACCTAGACGTGCTACTGAGAATCTCGGACCAACAGCACCGGTACTCCGTGATGGACCTCGCCAAAATTGGCACCGGGGAGGTTCCGGAGGACGCCCTCAAACCGCTCTTTGCGAACGCGTCTCTCCTCGTGAACTGTGCGGGAGTGACCAACCATAACGTTCTCACCAAACTCAGCACCGAGGCCGTTTGCAGCACCATAGCGCTCAATCTTGTGGCGCCCATCGTGCTCTCCAAAATGGCAATCGTGCCGTTTCTACGGCTGCTGAAGAAAACAGGCGTGGTCCCCAGCATTCTCAACATCTCGTCGATGCTTTCGATATCTGGGGTCACAGTTGGAGGCACTGCGCCGTATGCAGCACTGAAAGCAGGACTTTTGGGGCTCACGGAGTCGCTCGCTGCGGAGCTCGGCGGGAGAATCAGAGTAAACGCCGTGTTGCCCGCCCTCGTGCCCGAGACGGCGATGGGCAAATCGGGATCCGAAAGCCTTCCCACGGTGCTGCTAGCGGCGGTGGTAGACACGTGTGGTCACGTGATCCACGACGACACGTTGAACGGCAAGTTTGTCGTGGCCGACGGCCGCGGCCACCGCGTGTTGAACTGATTATTTATTGTTGCTAGGTCGGCTGGTCTGTTTTTGAAGGATTTATTGGTATGCTAGTGTTGGTATGCTAATGCGATGCTGTTCTCGCCTCTGTTTTCGGTCTGCCACTGAGTCTCATGTTGGCATGGGCCGGTGCAATTGCCCCGGGGGACCGCTCTATCCTGTC
Source organism: Metschnikowia kunwiensis (assembly GCA_030583255.1). Classification (NCBI taxonomy): domain Eukaryota; kingdom Fungi; phylum Ascomycota; class Pichiomycetes; order Serinales; family Metschnikowiaceae; genus Metschnikowia; species Metschnikowia kunwiensis. The sequence goes on from JAJMHQ010000049.1 coordinate 67,236, forward strand.
AATCGCCCGTCTCGAACATTTCTTGTTTCACATGCCCTCCCCTGGTAAGCTACGCGTGGCCAAGTAGACGCCTTTTCCGTCGGCGATGGTGTGTCCTGGTGTGGGATACACAATGGCCGGCAGTAAGTCCCGAAACACGGCAGGAGGCTGATAAAACAATTGAATATGCTCCTTTATGCATAAATGCCGAGCCATTGTTGTACTCCTTGGTCATGTGCGACCCAAGTAGGTTTGAACCTCCTTATTTTTCACGCAGTCGATGCGGTAGCAGTCCCGTGAGACGTGCTATTAGGAATAAGAGTCATCAAACGGTGGCCCGTTTCCGTGTCAGCATCAGCTAATCGTACGATGAGCGAAGTATTACCACCTCAAATGCACTGTAAGTGACTTCATGTAGTCTGATCAACGAATGGGTCGTCTCGAAGCGAATTCAAGAGAGCGGGGAGAACCCGGGTTGCCTCCAAATTCTTGCGAACAGTCAGCCCAGGAGTCGGTATTCCCGAGCCTTCATGTTGGATGGTTCGAGTAGAGGGGAATGCTCTGGGTTCGTTACTTTGAAACGCTTTCCCCTTTGTTCTCAAGGTAGTACTCCTTTTATCGCAATTCTGCCTCCTGCGACGTGACACCACGACAACAAACACGTCATCAATTCGTTCATCCTTCCTTTTCCTCTCCGAACTGAAGATTTCTCCACGACCCCTGCTACTGCTGCAACAACGCCAACTGCGTGCACAATGCCGCTATGGCGGTGTTGTTTTCACCATTCTGCTCATCGAGCCAGCCCACGAAAACATCCACCGTGTCACCATCACATTCCTCTGCCGCAAATGACACAAAGTACTTCACCATAGATGGAGATTCCAAGGTCCCACTCTGAAGACGTGTGTCAAGATAGAACGCCTCTAAAATTTTGCACGTGCCCGACAAATTGGCGATTTTTGACCTGAGCGTCTCGAAGTTCCGAGCAGTTTCGTCGGCTTTTTCCCGCTTTCCGGTGCCGTCTAAGTACGCCACTATCAGAGCGCACTTCTCAGAGAGGTGGCCCAAAATCAGGAAAACAGCACCGAAAATCTCCCCGTTGCCCTTGTCCAAAGTGTTGAATATACAGCTCTTGCTGAGCGCAAGCCACGCCTGGACAAAGTGCCGGACGTCACGGTACGTACGGTGGAGAAGGTCGTGCGCCGCCCAAGAAGTGGAGACGTTTTTGAAAGACCTCCTGAAGTCCGTGATGATCTGCGCTATCACGGAAACGAGAATGGCGGTGTTTTTCGGGTGCTGGAGGCAGGTCCTCATAAGCGCATACACCTCATGGACGTCTATATGTGATAAGTCGAGTCTGTCGGCCTGCACCAAAGTCTCCAAAAACAAGGCGTCGTAGCCGGCTTGTCCGTATTCTGAGCACCGCACGCCCAAAAGCAGCACCAAGCTCTGCCAGTAGCCGGACCGGTGGAAGAGCCAAAAGGTGGCCGTGCTCGGGTCACGTGACTGGTCCCCGGCGAGGTCTTGCACCTCCTCGTGGTCCGGGTCTAGGTGCAGAAAATGCCAGTATTCTATGAATAGCAGTCTCAGGCTCGCCATGTGCTGCTCGTGGAGCCAGTGGCAGAGCACGGGGACAAGTGGGTAGAAGAGCATGCGCAGGTTGAACACGAGAATATGCAACACGTACCCTAGGAGGAGGTCTGCCCGGTGGTGGCGGAAAACCGCCACGGGCTCCATCTGCAACCACTCGTCGATGTCCTCCGCTAGCTGGCCGTGGTATTTGCGGAGGTAGAGCGGGATGGACGCAGGGTCGAAAAGGGCCGTTTGGTGGAGACTGTAGTGGGTGGATTTGGTGCCCAAGGCGACGGATTTGCCTAGCTTTTGCGCTGCGAGAAACGCGAGGCTGGGCACTCTACGATTCTCTCCTTTTGCCGTGCCGTTGGCCTGCGGGCGTGTTTTTTGCGGTGCTTTATTGCCTCTGGTGGGAGTGCGTCTAGCCCCACCATAGAGCATGCCCACGATATTCCTGAAGATGGTGAAGATTTCCGTATACGCGCCGTACGCCTCCGGCGACACGAACGGCTTTAGAGAAACGAGCCGTTCTGCGGCCGAGCCCGGGGCGTTGAAGGTGGGGTCTCCGCTGCCAAAAAGCTCGCCATCAAAAACGAGCTTCACCGGGTACTTGGAGTGGAGATCGGTGAGAGAATGCACCTTCGAGAGGAGGGGGCGCACCATGCGTTTGCACCGCGGCACCGAGAGGGGATGCGGCTGGTGTTGCGGCATGGCTGAGTCATGCTAGGGCAGGTGTTTTTTGGTCTTGGTGGATCAGGTCAGATTTCGCAGATTTCGCAGATTTCGAAGCTTTCGCGGGCATGGGCCGAGGTTTTTTGGGGTGGAAGACAAGTGAGAAAAGAGGTAATGAAAGGATTATGAAAAGAGGTAGTGAAAAGGGATATGAGAAGGGTATGAAAAGGGTATGAAAAGGATATGAAAAGGGATGTGGGTGAATTGGATGAAGTATTTGCAGAGGGAGATTCATGACTTTTTAGGTTGGAGTGTCTGTCAGATCTTCAGTGAGCATAGGTGCGACCGTTTGCAGTGAGGACTCCACACTATCAGTGTTTGGGAGTGAAATCTTTTTGTTAGCAGCTGGGAGACTTGATTGCTTCTTCAAGGGTGGTCTGCCTTGCTATTTTAATTACCCTCGATTCTCCGTCATGACTCTATGGAAAGAGCTAGGTGCCAGCCAACGGGTGCAGTCAGTTCAAGGCCCAGATCCAAGTAACAGACATGTACCTCTAAACGTCACCTTCCTCCCTACGTGCCAAAACAAACACTCCCATAATCCCGTAGTTCCATAATCCATAATTCATTATCCATAATCCATACTCCATAATCCATAATCCATTATCCATAATCCATAATCCATAATCCATAATCCATAATCCATAATCCATAATCCATAATCCATAACACCTTGATACCACACCTTCCTCACCCCGTCACGTGACGCGCTTCCCCAGGTTACTCAAGCTCGCCAATCTGCAACCACGCTACCCTCCATATGTTGCCCATAAATATCCTTGTTTCTCTCCTCTCCGTCGCCGTGGCGGACCAGATCCTCGGAGTGCACCCCGACAAACAGGCCCTCTACTCCGCGGACCAGCACGGCAAATGGCACTGTTTGCTGGACCCGTCCATAGAGCTTCTGTTTCTGCAAATCAACGACGACTTCTGTGACTGCCCCGATGGCTCCGACGAACCGGGCACAAACGCGTGCGCTTTCACGCAAGACGCGCCACGGTATTTCTACTGCCAGAACGTTGGATATCACGGAGCGTACATAGAAAACTACAAGCTCAACGATGGGGTGTGTGACTACGACACGTGCTGTGACGGGTCCGACGAGTACAAAAGCGGCGCGTGTCCCAATGTGTGTGACCAAGTGAAAAGTCAATTCGAGGACTATTTGGCCGCGAGAAAGAGCGCTGTCCAACTGGCCTTGAAGATGAAGAAAGCGTTGGAAGAAAAGGCACACAAGACAAAGCAGCAGGTGTTGAAAAGCGCCGAGTCTGTCGCAGGCGAGATTGCGGAGGACGAGGCCCGCTTGCAGGCTTTGCGCACAGAGCTAGAGGCGCAAACGACGAAAAACACTGGTGGAAAAGCCCAGGCAGGTTCTGCTATAGATACCCTCGTGGCAGAGCACCTGCGGAAACTCGAAGACGCGTTTTCTCAGTGGCAGGGCCACGTCCAGCAGGCGCAAGAAAAGATCCGCCAACTCGAAGCCGTGTTGGAGCACCTCCTCGAAAACTACAATCCGAATTTCAACGACCAGGCCGTGAAACAGGCGGTTGCCGCGTTTGGCGACTACATCTCCAACAAGGCCGAGGAGAGCGAGCCTGTTTTTGACGTTTCCGGTTTCACCATGGACGGCATAGTTGCAGAGGTGCATAAGAGTATCGGTCCCCAGAAGGTGCTTACAGATTCCACGGCTGGCTCCAGGGTTGGCTCCATATTTGATGCCATATTTGGCAGATTCTTCAAAACCCATGCGCTTTTCGGAGAAGGCGACCCCGTGGAAGTTCCCAGCTATGACTCAGATCAGGCCCAGAAGCTCATTCTGCAGATTACGGAGCTCGAAAAAAAGACCCACCAAAAGAGGTCAGAAGAGGCCATCTACAGAGATGACTACGCCACGGACTACGGCGAAAACGATATCTACCGTGCGGTCAAGGGCCAGTGGGTGAACAACAAAATCGGCGAATACAACTACAGACTTGGGTTTCTCGACTCGCTCTATCAGGACAATACGCTAGTGGGCCGTTTCTACGGAATCCACGGGAATTCCATGTACTTTGCCCATGGCAGCAAGTGCTGGAACGGGCCGCAAAGGTCTGCGCAGGTGGACATGAAATGCGGAGAAAGACACCACTTGGTTTCTGTGGGCGAACCGGAGAAATGCCAGTACCGGTTTGTGATGACCTCCCCTTTGGTGTGTGGGGATGTCACTGAGGAGGAAATCGCGAGGGAGTTTAAGGTGGACCGGGCCCGGTTGGAGATATAGAATGGGTAAAGAGGACATAAAAGTACTGTGTCTGGACCGCTAAGAGTACTGCCGATTTCTGGGACTCAGATAGTATTGCGCATTTATAGGACTTCTAAGAACTAAGAATCAGGGATTCTGGTGTTACGCAAAACTTCTAGGACATGAGGGTAGTAAGTAGTTCTAGGACTTCAAATAGTACTAAGAATCACGACTTCCGGTATTACTCAAAACTTCTAGTACATGAAAGAATTAAGAAATTCTGGACTTCAAATAGTACTAAGAATCTCGAGGACTTCTGGTAGTACTCCAAACTCCCAGTACATGAGAGAATTATGAATTTCTAGGACGTCAAATAGTACTAAGAATCTTTAGGACTCCGACGAGCACCCACACATCTGAGCGTACTCATATTTCTATGACCTCTAAACCAAACCCTCCCAGCTAGTCAAACGTGATCTTCTTACCCTCGAACTTCACGTTCTTCATCTTCTCCTCCGCGAGCTTCTTCGCCTCCCACGACGGATGCACCATCAGCGCCACCAGCAGATCCGCCAGCACAGACCCCGCGGTTTTGGACGTGTTTTTCTCGCGTGCCACCTTCTCCTTGAGCTCTCTCTTGCGCTGTCTCTCCTCGAACTCCTGCTGCTTGCGCTCCCTCTCGCTGGCGAGTCTCACGTGCTCCTTCTGCACGTGCACGGCCTTGGGGCCGTACTTCTGCTCCCAGATTTTCTGTCTGGCACGCTGGCCCCTTCTGTTCTTGCGGGCTGTGGTGGCCTCTCGCACCACTTTGTCGTTGTCGATGTCGCTTTCGTCGTCCGAGCCGCCCGAGTAGTAGCCCGTGGCCAACTGGGGAAGCGCGTGTTCTGTTTTCCCGGATCTGGGCTCGTTTTCAGAGTCCAGAGAGCTCTCGTTTTCCTCCTCCTCGTCCGAGCCAGCCACCATGTGGTCGAAGGCTGCGAATTTGTCGCGCGCCGCCTCCGCGTCATTGGCCGAGCCGCTGTCCGAATCGTCGGAATCGCTGTCGCTGTCGCCGCTGTCGTCACGTTCACCTCTAGCCGCCACGTCGCGGGTGTTGTTGCCCGTTTCCTTGGACCGCGCCGCAAGCTCGGTCTTGGTCAAGTTGCCCCGGATTTTGCGGAACGTCCAGTCGATCTCCAGACATAGCTCCTTGGTGTCCTTCTGGTTCCACAACTTCGAGAGGTAGTCGTTGAGCACCTTGTCGTTCTGGCAGTAGGAGACAAAGAAGCGGGACGGGTTCTTCGCCTGCGTCTTGTCGGAGATGTACGTCCGCACCTCCTGCGAGATGTACGCCGGGGGGCTCAGCCTCGTCTCCTTCGTGGTCAACACCGCCGCCAGCACGAGCTTCACGAGCTTTGCGGTGATGAGCTGGTCGAGAAACGTGGGGGTCCAGAGCAGCTCGAGGTGCTTTTCTTTTTCGCCAAGCGTCCGCTGCTTCGTGGCACGTGACACCTCCCGGCTCAACTTCTTGTACGCACCGTGCCACTTCTTGCGGAACAAGTCGGCCTTGAGGGCATGGATCTGCTGGAAGGCCTCGTTCGGGGTGCTGGGGAGCTTCTTGATCACGTGCGAGTTGTTTCGGGCATTGAGCAATTTTCTCGTGAACGAAAAGCGCGGCGTGGCCTTCGTGTACTTCGTCTCGAGGAGATCGAGCTTCCAGAGCTCGTTTTTCTTTTCCTTCATGGTGGGGGCGGAGGTCTGAAACTATGGAGATGATCATCGCATAGGTTTTTTCGCGAGCCGCAGGCAGGATGGTGCTACGGGAGATGGCGATGGCCAGGATCGGCCGTTATGGCGTATTTACGAAAAAGAGGCAAAGTGTATTCTTGTTTTGTAGGCGTGTTTCCGGACTGGCCCTAGAACGGGCTTTTCCATTTTTCGTGGCTGTTTTGGCGAATGTGCAATTCCCCACCGCTCGTATCGTTATTTCCAATCTGCACATCTACTGCGAGATTCTGGCAACTATGCAAATACACATCCCATACCTTTCTCCGCCAAAAAATGCCTTCCGAAGAGCCGCTCCACAAGAGGCAGAAGCATGACAAGCAGCAGCGGCTCGAGCCGCGGGCCAACCAATGCCAGCAGTTCCTAGCACTGAAAAACCGTCGCTGCAAAATGCAGAAGAGAAAGAACCTGGACTACTGTTCCGAGCACGCCGGCTTGGACAACGCAGACGTGACCGGCGCTACGGAGAAGGGCCAACACGCACGCATGCCGTGTCCCTTGGACCCGAAACATGGCGTGTACGTGAAGGACCTCAAGGTGCATTTGAAGAAGTGCAATGCTCGGCCAGTAGCGACGCACGACCCGTGGTACATTCAGGACATCAACAAACAGCTCCAGGGAGCGGAAGAGGCTGAAAAAAGCGACCAAACGGACGAAAATGGCCACGGCGTGGAGTCCGAGCCCGAAGCTTTGAAGAGAATCTTCACGGTCCTAGAGCAGTACGCGGCCACAGTGCAGCCCCTCGAGCGAAAGGTGCACAGCCACGAGGGCCTCGACGCATGGCTTCGCAAGAAGGAAAACAGAAAGCACGTGACCCAGCAGTCGTCGCTCGTGGGCGCAATGAAGGAAGCCGACCTCCTTTCGCCCAGCCACCTCTATGTGGAATTTGGCTGTGGCAAAGCCGAGCTCTCACGCATGGTGAATGCGTGCGTCGTACACGACTGCAAAGAAGCCGAGACGGAGAAGATCGGCAAAACGGAAAACCCCTACGGCTACGCGTTGGTGGACCGCGGCGTGAACAGAATGAAGCTGGACACCAAGATCGTCACCGACTGTGAGGGCACCCCTCTCCAGCCACAAGTCAAGCGTTCGCGCATCGACATCCAGCATTTGGACCTCGACAGGTTTGTGGCGTCTGTGCTGCACGAATCCGTGGTGGCAATCTCGAAGCATTTGTGCGGCGCCGCAACGGACTTGACGCTAAAGCTGATTTTGAACTCGGCAGAAAGCAGAGAACAACTCTCTGGCGCGGTGGTTGCAATGTGCTGCAGACACGCGTGTGACTACGAGCAGTTTCTTCCACAATCACAGGCATTTTTGGCGGAAAACGGGGTGCACAGGGCTGATTTCCAGACTTTCAAGCGGATCGTCACGTGGGCGATATGTGGAAAGCGGGAGGGCAAGGACGACGGCCATGTTTCGGGGTTATCTTTTGACGAAAGAGAGAGAATGGGATTGGTGGCCAGGAGGATGATTGATGACAGCAGGGTTCATGCTGTGAACAGCCTCATGCCGAACCACTCGGCCGAGGTGTTTCTCTATGCGGACAAGGAGACGACGAAGGAAAACAACTGCTTGCGGATCACCCGGAAGAGGTGAGGGGAGGGAGGAAGAGAATGAAAGAGTATAAATAGTAAGAGAATAAGATAAGAGAGTAAGAGAGTAAGAGAGAATATAGTATGAGAGCTCTATGCAACTAGACTTTCAAACTTTATAGCGACTGGGTGCAGAACAGAAAGGATGTTGCAAGATTAGGGTGATGAAAGGGAGTATGGAGGAGCAACTCGAGACAAGATATGGAGATTTTGAAGGAAACTCGCTGATTTACATACGTACATAGCTAATACAGGTTCATGCAAGATTCTCGCTAGAAAGTCTGTGCTCGTGAGGGGCGTTCTTTCGTGAATTCATAAGGACGGTCCTTTTTTTCTTTTCTTTTCCCATCTTTCTTATGTTTTTTCGTGGTCTTTCGTACCTTCCATCACAGTCCATGCATTCGTTCTTGCAACATGTCTTGAGTAGTGCGTTCTGAGAATATGGACTCACTAGACGTTCTCATAAGCGACCATAATCTTACGTTTTATCTCCTTTTATAAACGCTACTATACTCTATGGACCTATAAGAGCAACATAACAAGAGTAGAAATGATAATTGGCATACTTACTCTGAATGTAGTGGGTATTTAAACCGATACACCAAACAACTATATATCGCATGATGACGATCATTGTGGGCTGGCAATCCGGTCCCCTTAAGGAGCAAGAGTCGCTTTTCCATGAGTCCAGAACCGGAACCTGATGGAGTCCACTGCTTTCTTAACATTACCTTAACACCAGTGGATTCTTTGCAAGATATGGACTTCGAGACTTCGACATTGAAACGGCGAGTCACCACTGACCTCTTCCCCCCCTTTTCCGAGGGCACCTCTCCATGGCTTGTTTGAAAAGACCTGTGCGTTGGCTGCAAAGTTGCGCCCGCCGCAGCCACCTTCGTTGATAGTAACCATTGTGGAGTGTAAAGAAGCACAACAGGCTGATTTGACCAGCAAATTGCTAAGGCCCACTCCGTCCCAGTTTACATCATACGGTTCTGTACGGGCTCTAGAGCGAAACACACCTATGGTGGCTCGCTGGCGAACAACTCGTATAAACGAGAGGGAAGCGTGATCATTCTATCGTTCAGTGAGTACACTTTGGAGCCGCATTAGCACTTTGTCCCTTCATGACGAGATAGCGGACAACCTTCAATCTGAGACCGTCATAACTGCATACATTCATCATATCTGTTTCCTTCTAATCAATTACACCTCCCAGCCGCTCTTTCGCTCTTGGCCTTGTTTGTATTCACCAACTCAACGCAGTCCTTGTGGTGCACTCTCTCTCCATCCCGTAGCCCTCAAATTGCACGGTGAAGGTGTACTAGCATCGAATACAGACTGCTCAATGGGACGCTTGTTGATGTTTGGTCGAAATTGCGGGGTCAGACTTCTGTCACTGAATCACACGGCACTTCAACATCCTGCCTACGTAGTACAATACTCTCATTACCTTCAGCAGCATAGACCGTCACTGAGCCAATCGTGATGGATATATGAAACATTCATCATGTTGTAGTTTGTTTCTTACCGGAATATGCATATTTTCTGCACTAACAGCTATTTCCTTTGGTGTGTCCCCACACCGCAGCCGTTTCCCAACCTACGGCCCTTCTTACAACTCTCTCAATTCACAGTTTCTAATATTAATACACAGAATTAAATCTTGGTCTCCTTGACACCGTGCTTCCAGATGACAACGTATGGAGTGGTACCGTCCTCACGGTAGTTCAACAACACAATCATGGCATCGGGGTCCATGGACTCACCCGTGTAGAAGTCCCAGTCCTTGAACGAACCAATGACCTTCTTGACGTACGCCTGGGCGCCCTTCTCGAAAACCTCAACCTGCTCGGGGTCGGACTCAGCCAACTTGGACTTGACCGCCTTCATGTAGCCCTTGATGTAGGTCAAAAACGACTTCTTGTCGAAGGACGTCTGCTGCAATCTGAACGAGTACACCACGTTGTTGACGGTCTCGACACCCTCCTCCAAGTCGTCGGCGGCGTCCTCCGCAGAAGGGTTTCCGCCAATGTCGACGTCACCACCGGAGGAGACCTGCACCATGGCGCAGTCCGCCTCGTAGACGACATTGTCGACCTCCTTGAGGTCGTAGGCGTCGGACAACAACTCGTCGCCGGAGAAAATGTCAGTGTAGATCTTCATGCTTGTAGTGGTGGAGGAAGAGGGATGCTGGGTAGGGCCAGTTATATACGCGCGAAAAATTTTGCTGTATGTGCGGGATGGGGTTACCCGGCCGGGTACCTGGAGTGCCTTGGCAGTGGCCGATTTTGCTCTGGGATTTCGGCAGGCAGTTGGAGGATGTGCTCTGGGTGCGATTTTCTGGCCATTTGCCGTTTTCCGGTTATTTGTGGGTGTTTTTGCGTGGGGTCCTAACAGCCTCTGCCAGGCTGTGGATTTCTTTTTTTTTGCACCCACGCGCACCGGCTGCCTCGTGGTCCAGTTAATTAGTGAGGCCAAAAAGGCCAAAAAGGTAAACCGCTGTGGCAAAGAGACAACATGGGATTAATTTCTTGTCGCTTTTGTAATCCTCCGCAAGGCGAGGAAAAGGAGGTGCACGCTTACCGTGAATTCTGGCGATATTTTATGGGCACTGGGCTGGAAGCGTCACGTGACCTCTGCGATGGCCAGCGGTTATCAGGATTAGATAGCTGATTTCCAGGTTATTGGCATGAAACGCTCGTCAGCCCTCAATTTGCGGCGTAATTGGCGATGTGACACGTTGCTTTGCATGTGAATATTTTCTGTGTGCCTGGTGGTTTAGACGCTATCTGACAGCAGCTAACGCGTCTCAGCAGGTTGCAAAATGGCAAGGAGCCGAGATGTCAGTAAGCGAAAGACCCGTAAAAAGCAGAGACCTTTCGATGACCCAAACGCTTGATTTGGCCCGTGTCCCTTTTTTCTTTGGCTGTACTTGTCTTGGTGAAAACCACGCAAATGAAGCATGGAGGGCACCCAAGCGTCACCCGTCGTAGTCGATCGCTGCGCTTGATGGGAAGTTAGTTCCCAATCGACACAGTAAAGAGAAAATCGTCACCCATGTCCTCCCTTGATCCCCCTGAAGACTCAAACATCTGAAATCTTCCACCAACAAACCACCGACGCTCCGCCGAAAAAACACCAAAACCAACAGGACCTCTACCTACACCCTCACCAGCCCATGGCCGTCTCAGCAGGTGGCCCACACACCACCTATAGCTCATTATGCTCCGGGTACACCACCTCAAACTCGCCGCTGAACGCCCGGCGGATCCAGTCGAAGATCCGGTCAAACACCACCGTGTTCCCGTTGTGGTAGCGGATCGAGTGGTCCGAGTCGGGAAACACCATGAAGTCGAAGTTCTCCACACTGGCCAAGTTGTAGTCGTCCAACAAGCGCAAACTGTTCTGGAAATGCACGTTGTCGTCGCCCGAGCCGTGCATGATCAAGAAGCGCTTCACGCTGGTGAATTTTTTCGCGTTGGCGATGCTGGCGGTCTCGTAGCCCACGGCGTTTTCCTGTGGTGTGCGCATGTACCGCTCCGTGTAGATGGAGTCGTAGAGCCTCCATTTGGTGACCGGGGCCACGGCGACGCCATAGGAAAACACGTTTTCTTCGTCGGTCTCCAAGGTTTTGAGCGTCAAAAAACCGCCATACGACCAGCCCCAGATGGCCATTCTTTTTTCGTCTACATAGGCCCGTTTTGCCCATTGCCTGGCGGCCTCGATCTGGTCCAAGGGCTCGAAATGGCCCAAACGATCACGCACGCAGAACTTGAAGGCAGAGCCCAATTTGGCGTCCCGGTTGTTGTATCCAGTACCTCGTCCGTCGACCGTGACCACTATGGCATTTAGCTGGGAGGCCACCACGTGACTGAAACCTACCGCATACTCCTGCGTGACCATCTGCGACCCGGGCCCGCCGTACACGTAGAACAACACCGGGTACTTTCTGCTTTCGTTGAAATGGGGTGGAAACACCTCCAAAGTGTTGGCGAGGATTCTCCCTCCCGTGGCACTGTCCTTGCCTAGGTCGATGGAGGACACGATCTGTTTGGGCAAGGAATACGTTGCCAAAGTCTGGCGCAACTTGTGGTTCTCCTCGAGAACCTTGACCGTTTCGTCGGTGTGCAAATCAACCAAACTCTGGTGCGGCACGTCGGGGCCCTGGTAGTTCAAAAGAAGGAACCGCGATCCCGACGAAAACAGACCGGTATACCAGCCAGTGCCCAGGGTGACTTTCCTGATTTCCGGGGGTCCGTTCTGGTGGAACACGTCGAGCAAGTTCACAGCATAGAAGTGTCTTTCCACGGACGAGTCACGTGTTGCGGTGAAGTAGACCTCGTTTTTCAGCAAGTCCACGTGGTTGGCGATCACCTCCCAGTGGCCGCTGGTCAACATGAACGGCTTGGGGTTGTTTGGGGGCGAAAAGTACGCCAAGTGGTTGAACCCGCCAGACTCCACCACATCTATGTATCCGTCTGCGTACCGTCCTAGGGTGTCGTTTCGGGGCACGTACACCGCGTTGGAGGTGACCTCAAACCACGCGTCTTTGGCCTCCAGCGCACGCACGAGCCTGGCTTCGCCAGATTCCGCTGAAATAAGGAAAACTTCCATGGCGTCGCTCGCACGGTTGGACGTCTTGATCAACACGTGGTCGTGGGCGACCCAAAGCACCTCTGTGACGAGCCGGTCATCGATTTTATCGGAAGTAAGTTCGGCAACGTGTGTCTTAAACGAGCCACCTGACGTCTTTGGGAGCTGCGCTACCACTACCGCCACGGTCGGATTCGGAAACCCCGGCTTTGGGTACTTGATTGTCCGCACTTCCGGGTACTGCTCGTGGCCCGCTTGCACGTAGTAGGGGATGGAGAATTCCGGCACCTGGGAGTCGTCGAAGCGCAAAAACGAGAGTCTGTCTCCGGATGGTGACCACCAAAGCGCAATATCTGTTCCGAATACCTCTTCTTCGTACACCCAGTCCGGTTTGCCGTTGAAGATATTGGCACTGCCGTCGCTGGTGACCCGCGAAATGGTGTTGAATGGCAAGCTCTTCACGTAAACGTCGTTTTTGAACACAAACGCAATGGAGTCTGAAGTGGGAGACCATGCTGCCACCGAGATCTTGTCGTGCGTGTTGAGCAACGGCACAATATCTCCAGACTCCACGTCGAGTACCCAGTAGAGCGCGGTGGACGAGTGGCGCCAGCCCTTGGTCGGGTCTGTGCGCAAGAACGCCATTTTCAAGTCCGGCGACGCTTTCAAAGAGTCCACTGTATAGTCTACACCGTGGTAATTGAACGAGGTGTCCGCCAAGATCTGGTGGTGGAAGGCCTCGTCCAGGACGCTCTTGACCACATACGTGGTCTTGCCATCTTTTCCGTCGTCTTTGAGCAAATACGTGCCCCGGTCGTGGAAGGCGGACTCTGGGCTGTGGATCCACTGGAGCTCCTTGAACGCGGGCTTGAAGGTGCCGTCCCGGAGCCGGGCAAGCGTCACTTGATTGGCTTTGCCGGTCGCCCGGTGCCAGGGGTACACGTCGAGCCCGTTGAACGCCTTCAGGGGGCAGCTGCCGTAGTCCTTAGTGAGTCTAGTCAGCATGAGCGAAGAGACACTGGAAACAAGGAAAACAGAGCCCCACACCAAAAACGCCAGCACGAGAAGCACGTAATAGAGCAGGCGGTACGTCTTGTAGTTCTGGTAGGGCGACCGCTTTTCGGCAAACGCCGTGGGCGGGTTGGTGAAGGGATACATACTTTGCCTAGGTATGGTGGACAGTGCTACGGGGAGTTGTCGCAGGTGGGGCCAGTGGGACGGGCTAATAAACAGCCAGAAGGGGAAATAACGTCTCAAGCGAATCGTGAAACGGCGGGTGCTGTATCGAACAGTGTTAGATTGTAGTAGACAAAAGGCTCGTGCAATCCAGCCACACAATTACGTAGGTACTGCATATAGGACACTCGGCCGAGACTGACTTGCCCCGATTAGGTCACTATCGGTACTCTAATGGCAGAGTGCATGGGATCTCTGGGCAAGATCACTTGACGATACAGAACTCATTTCTGGCGTTATTTATTCTTTTATTCCTTTTTTCTCTGTGGTTGCGGCACTGTATAAGTGCACTGCAGCGTTTCATTCTGATACGTGGAATAGTGTCGATCGCTGCAAAGCTATAATAGTAACAAGGGCCCCACCAATAAATATCGTTTAATGCTGAAATCCCGGAGGCTGTTTAAAAAGCTGTTTGTAATACACCGCTAGGACTCGCTGCCGTTGCGAGAAGTAAAGGTTCAAAGTTCCGCCTTTTTTTCATTGATGCTTGCTCTCGCCATGATCTGGCTTGTGTCCAAACCTTGAAAATGCAACCTACGCCAATTTCCAGACAGTTTTAGTATTGGGTGTGGGTTACACGCTTCCTAGGAAACCGCCCACAATACACCATATGTTGGTGGCGCAGGAAAGGCAGATGGTCAAGGAAGAGAGAAACATGGAGACGTTCATTTGGTTGGTCATGGATACTGTGACTGGTTTTGATTGATGGTGGTCTCTGTGGACAATTCTCAGATTTTGTGTGATTATTTTCCAGTTCATAAATAAAGATGAATATAAAGTATGAATTGAATAAAAGCACCATCTGTATCTTTACTAGGAACGTACCAATCAATATCAGTAACGGAGCGAGAGAAGCTTTGTCTCAATGTAAAATAATTCATATCATTCCATATTCATTAAATAAGAACTAATTCGGACTATAATATATTACTAATACTATTGCAATTACTTATAATTGCTAAGCCTATAAAATAATTATTCGAAGAAGGGAAGTTCTTTCTTCTCTCTTGGTTTTCATTATTGTCTATATTACTTATTATATTTATTCACCAAGACCAAATAAAATTCGTTCTCGTGGCTCAGTGGTAAGCTCCGGGTGTGGTGTCTTCAGTCCCGAATTAACCTCGAAGACTTATTCGTCTTCGGACACAAGGAAGCTTTAACGAATCGGTGCATTGACGGTATATATGAAACCACCCATATTATAATGTTGGCTCATACGATCAAATATTCAACATATGCCTTATGCTCATACGATCAATTATTCAACATATACCTTATGCTCATACGATCAAATAGTCATATACCCTCATGCCCCACTTACCCTGTAGTCTAGGTTTAGATGTTTAGTTCTACGCTTAGTACTACTTTTGGTTCTATTCTTAGTGATCTGCTTACTTCTGCTTGAGATACTGGTGCCAATTGCCGACACCTCCAGTGACCTTTCTCGATAATATGAGAGCTTATAAGTAACTTTGTTCGTCTTATGAGCTTTATCAATAACTAGCCATTTAGTTGTTCTGTTTTCACTCCCACCCTACCACAAATCTAGCAGGGATTCACAGAATGGCAAGGCTTGGTAGAGCCATTTCAGGCAGCTCCACAAATCTCCAAAAATCCATAAAAACAATAATGCATTTTACGTCCAACCGCGACGCTTAGCGACATCTTGCTAAACTTTACGTATTAGCTAAACTTTACGTATCACATGAAACCCGAACTATGGCGGGCAGTCATCTGGGCGCCAAAAATCTCTCCCAGGTTTGCTCGTCCCTTCCCGCCACTGTTCTTCCAAGCAGTTTTTCAGCTTCTTCTCCCTTTTTATGGTCAATCGCTTTTTCAATTGCGGTGCCGAATCATCTAATACATGCGCATATGCATGGCAATTGAGAAGCCATGCAAGAGAAGGAAAATATTCACGCCGATCTGGCCCTGTTTTGCAGTCTTTTTACCAGGGCTGGAATGCGCTGCACATGAACAACATAGATTGGGGTTTTGGGTACTGTTCACGCACCCGTTTGGTTATCATTGTGTTTAGTTTTTGCCATAGACAACCAAATGCTCGGCCACTTCCTATCTCTTATACGAATATCGCAGCGATCTGCAGAGCATCATGACGGAGAAGGATAATGATAGAACCGATAAACGGAAAGTCAGGATTGCTTCTAGGTCTCTTCGAACAATCTACATTTCTGCCCAAACCGCCAGTATCTTGGGGTACATCTCAATTCCTACTCACCATGGAAACGTTATAGCAATCTGGCTGGTTGTTCTTTTGCCCACATATCGTATTCTATTAGATCTGGACTATTGAAGCTGGATAAATGCTTGTCCTGTTGCTGTACCAACAGTACATCAGATAACAAGTACCTACAGCATCTTCGCTACATGCTCAATTTGACTCTATGCCTGGCCCATTTAAACAACAGATGAATGACAGAATGGTCTCTTTTAAGTTGGATCCCTTCAAGACAACTGATATATCTTACCAGAGAATCATCTTGTAAGGATACTTACTCCATCGTAAAGGATACTTGCTCCTTAACATGCGACTACGTTGTGTACCGCTCCTTCTGTACAATTAGTGTATTAATGCTGCTGTTCTATGAACTGTATGTGTGCGCCGAGGTGCTGTCAATCCCTCGCAGTTCGTATTGTCTCGGACGCCTCGTGCGCAATGCTATTAGTTGGCTTGATTGTGCCTCTGATGCCCTAAGCCGGCGATGCCCTTTCAGGAAAGTACCCGTGGCGCTTGTCGTCCTCTATGTATGTGGATGGTGTGGTGACAAGATCGCTCAAGAGTTCAGGGCTGATCTCCACCACGATCTTCCTCAAATTGGTCCTCTTTATAGGCTTCGACAAAAACCCAGACATGCCACTCGCCAAGCACTCTTTCACGTTGCTTTCGTCGGCAAACGCGGTCAACGCTACGATGGGCTTGCGGAACTTCAAGTTCTTGCGGATGATCCGCGTGGCCGTGAGCCCGTCCATTTTTGGCATCTGCACGTCCATGAATATCACGTCGAACAACGACATGGTGTCGTAGGACTTCTTGACGAGATCGACGGCCTCAGCGCCGTTGGCTGCCATGGTGATGTTGGTGAAACCCTCGAGTTTCAACATACGCTTGATCACCTCCTGGTTCACCGAATTGTCTTCTGCCACTAGAATCTTGAGATGAGAAAGATTGTCAAGACATGTTTCGCCCGTAGGCGTCTGGTCTGCGGTTCCCACCGACAGCTGCGGGAGAGGAAGGTCGATTCGCTGAGGCTTGTCGATTCGCTGGAGATTATCGATGTTCCGGGATTTCTCATCGTTCTGAATGTTGGATCCAGTTTCGTCTTTATTAGAGACCGTAGGACTCACGCCCTCATCTACCGTGTGGGACTCCGAGCTCGAGCTGGGCTCCTCAATGTTGAACAATACCTTCCGGTTGACCCTGGATTTCGGATTGAACTCGTCGTCGCTAAATTCCTGCATTTTCTCGGGCGGCACCACGATCTCCCCGCTCTGGGGCAACGGCACCGTAAACGTGAATATGGAACCCTTGCCGATATCCGACTTGAGCGTCAACGTTCCATGCATCATTTTGGCGAGCTGCCGGCAGATCGACAAGCCGAGACCCGTGCCTCCGTAGCTCCTGGAAAGTGTCTGGTCGCCCTGGATGAAGGGCTCAAAAACCTTTTCCTGGAGCGCCGGCTCTATTCCCGATCCCGTATCTCTGACCTGGATCTGGATGGCCCACGACTTGGGCACGTACAACTTGCGCATCTTGTAGACGTGGTTGTTTTTGACCAACTCGTTGTTGGAGATATCAGTCACGTTAGTTCGGTCGGAGTCGAAGTGGTTCAACGATGGTTTCGAAGGTTTCTGGAGGTGTCCAGCGTGGTCCGAATAATTAGGGTGATTGGAGTTGTCAGAGTGGTTTTGGCCATGTATCCCGTTTTGTTTCGTCGATTCCGGCAGTGCAGACACGGAGTCTATGTTCTTCTCGTTGAGTCCTAAAGAGTCATCAGAACTTCCTGTTTCCGAAGCCTGGTGCGGGCTCTTTTGCGGGCCCATTTCTGGGCCGATTCTTGGACTGTTCCGAGGACTTCGGCTGCTGCCCGGCGGAAGCACCGGGAGCGGTTTTTGGGAGTTGAACTGCGAGCGGAACATGATGTCTTCATATTCTGTCGTGGAAAAAGTGGCAACGCTGGAGTTGTCGAGGAGCTCAGTGAGGTTCATTTTCGAGTCCTGCGCGGACATGACGCCTGTTGCTGAAGCAGGAGGTGGGCCACTTGGGCCAGAAAGTGAGCCAAATGTTGGGCCAGAAGTTGCACCCTTCGACTTGCTCGTGGACGAGTTTCTCCTACTGGAACTGAGGCCATAGAATCCGTTCATCGACTCAACATTGGCCTCGTCGCTCACGGTGGGTTTCTTTTCGTTCTCCTCCTCATTCTCTTCATTGTCCTTCTCCAGGAACGGCTTTTTGACGAGCACCTCCGCGTAGTCGATCTTCTGCGATGCCTCCTGGTCGTATTCGCCCAAAAGCTTGATAATCACGTCCACAGACCCGTCCACCGGCGTGAACTTCAAACTGTTGGAGACGAGGTTCATCACCACCTGGATGATGCGGTTGGAATCGCCCAAAAGGATGAGTCTACGGAGGATGCTGGGCTTCAAGATGATCTTGAAATTAACGCGCTGGTCGAGCGCCAACTTCGAGAAGATCGACTTGACCTGGTACACGACCTCGAGGATCTGGAA
Source organism: Metschnikowia kunwiensis (assembly GCA_030583255.1). Taxonomy (NCBI): domain Eukaryota; kingdom Fungi; phylum Ascomycota; class Pichiomycetes; order Serinales; family Metschnikowiaceae; genus Metschnikowia; species Metschnikowia kunwiensis. Next base: position 85,680 of record JAJMHQ010000049.1, read on the forward strand.
GTTCGACTTCTCCAACTTGGACCGGTTGAGGGTGTTTTTCAGGTAGGTCAACAACTCGGTCAAAATATGCAACAACAACTCGCCCAGTCGATGGATGAGCTTGAGCGAGTCCTGGATCTGCAGCTGGTCCGTCTCGTCCATGGCGATCGACGTCATGCCCAAGATACCGTTTAAGGGTGTGCGTAGTTCGTGCGAAATGTTGGCAATGAACACCGTTTTGGCCTCGTTTGCCGCCTCGGCTTCGATCTTGGACGCCTCGAGCTCCTTGGTGCGCATGCGCACGCGGTCCTCCAAGTGGCCGTACTGCTTTTCGAGTTCTTCTGTCATGATGTTGAAGGCCTCCAGAAGCTCGGTTATTTCGTCCTTGAAGAGCTTTTTCGACTGCGGGATCCGCTCGGGCAACCGAATGCCAGTAGAGTACACAGTCAGGGTGCCCGAATTGACGGTGTTCACGGAGTTGCGTTTGCTGATGGGGCCACTGGAGTCGTCCTGCATAATGGGGGTCACGGGTCTGGGGCCCGATTTTTGCTCCTTTTTGGACCGCGTGATCGACTCGATGGCGTTCTTGAGCTTGGTGATCGGGATCACGAACCACACCGCTAGCGGGAACGTGATCAAACACACGAAAACGCCGATGCCAATGACTACTCCGATCGTGATATCGGTCAACTTCTTCACTGGCCGGTAGAACTTGCTCTGGCTCTGCTCCACGATCACCGTCCACGAGGTGGCGGTATCGATCTGAATGCGCGAAAAGCCGATGGCCACGTCGTAGCCCCGTAAAGATTGGAGATGTGTGGCCGTTCCTTCGTCATGAGATAGCGCTTCCGACACCGCCTCGGACTCTGAGATGCCCACAAAAGTGTCGTACATGATCGCGGAGCTGATGTCGCCAAAAAGGGCCTCGAACCCGATGAGGTCATCTGTAACAATAGTGCCGTTCATGGCGTATACAGGCGACACCGCTACGCACCAGTAATCTTCTTCAAAATCCAGTGCATTCAACGCCATGTTGACGGTCAGCGCACTGGCGATCACGGTCAAGTATCCGGCGACCAGCAGCTCGTGTATAATGATGGAAGAGTTGGCGTATATGGGCACGGTAATGCCGATGAAGAACGAGGTATTGGCCGCCGACGCCTCCGTGTATGTGTTCAGGAGCGGCCCCAGAAGATGGCCTGTGGCGATGGCGCTCGAGCTGTTGTGCTCCAAAACAGCTAGGGGAACGGCGGACGCATTCGAGAGAATGTATAGTGCGTCTTCCACGGGATCCAGCACCGACACTGCAGTGTTGGTGGACTCGGCCACCACGTGCAAGTCCAAGTTGTACAATTTGGCCAGCGCAAACATCTCAGACGTGGTGAGGAACTGGTCGAGCGACAGCTGGGCGGAGGCGAAAACCGACGAGGAGTAGTTTCCGGCACGGTAGTTGGAAAGCGGCGAAGTAAGCGAGTCTTTTTGCGAGAGCCACGAAACCTGGTAGTAGATGAACTGGAGCAGCTGCTGGATCTGCGTGCCCTTGAGTTCTGCGATCACAGAGAGCCGGTCCTCTCGTAGCCCGGTGACTATATTGGATACGTATACGCCGATCACGGTGCCGAGAATGAGCAACGAGAAAAGCGACGCAAAGCACACGAGGATGATGAGCTGCGGGCGGATGCCGATTTTGATGCGCCGCTTTTTCCCCGTTTTCTTCGGCAGCGTCATGGTGGGTGGTGTGTGGGATGTATTTGACGGTTTGTAGATGAGTAAGTGCGGTCTAGCGTCCAACAGGTCTGACCGTGGCCCAGAAGGTCCGTTTTTTTTGCGGTTTCGTCGAAGTCTGGCGAGAGCAGCCGCCGGTCCAGGGGTAGTATGCGTGCGACGGAAGCAGCGGTTTAGTGTAGCGGTTCGGGCTATTAATAGTGCTGAGGTGGGTTTAGAGAGACAATGGCCAAACAATGAGGGAGAAAAAAGTGTGCCGGTGTATAAGCCGGGGTCGGGTGCCACGAGGAACGGAGGGAGAACGGGAGAAATAAAAAAAAAAAAAAAGGATTAGGGATGGGAATTACCAGAAGAATACCATGGAAGTGAAAAAATCGAACGAGAAGGGCTAGGAAGTGGTCTTGGCTGTGTATTGTTTTTGAGGTGCGGTTTCGATGAGGTGGGTCTCGAGCTGAACACCCATAGTACATATTCGTGACACCTCCATTCCTGTACGTTTCTCTACTTTCGCTTTTTTCATTGGCCTCACCACATCTTGGACCCTTTCAGTTTACCACCGTCGGTACTAGCCGATGTCCATATTAGCGTGCAGATCGGGTCACGTGACCACGGGCCACTGACAAAAGGCCAGGAAAACCTCGCAAACGGAGACAGACTGACCAAATCGGAAAATACCTTCCGCATCTTTATGCATCCGTTTCCTTTCCCAGATCGGGTATCTCGGAGGCCCGAGATCGCTCCATGTCCTGCATACAGCCACGCTACCTCGTTTGGGTTGCTAACGCGTGCACTCGGGGAAGTCTAATGTTTTCCGAGGCTTTTGCTGTTCGTCCAGGCAGGCCAGAAGCAAAGCAACAATGGGAACTGGCTCTTTCCAGAAAGCCTTCCTGCAAGCTGGGGCCCTCCATCCGAAGGGCTCTGTATTGCAGGTTATCCTGCATATGGGACGACCATCGTCATGGCAAACGCTCCAAATCAGTGGGGCACAGTTTGGATCCGTTTGTCTTTATTTCTCTTTTTTTGGTTCACTCCTTTCCTCGATTTTTCTGGATTTTTCACCGGGACTACACTTTTTAGGGGATCCTTGTTTGGGATTTGCAGAGAAGGTCACTATTGAAATGTGGTTGTTTCATGCACGCAGCACAGTGCTCAGAACCAGTGGCCTTGGGCTTTTCCTGAACCCTGTGATGCAAGAGGGGAGATAAGACGATGAAAAAGGGAAAAAAAGGAAAATGCGTGTTTTTCTGTTTATTTGCTGATCTTTTTTTGAAGATATTCTGAAGATATTTGGCCGGATTCTGGCTCAACCAACGACTCAGTGGTGACGTAATTACTCTCCCATAGCCATAACAAATATGACTACAGAAAACCCGCCACATTGTCGTCAAAGCGTCCGTTGGGACTTTGTAATATCGACCCCCTGCAAAAGCGTTTTTGGTTTTTGAATCCCCGTTTTTTTGAACGTGGACAAGCGTACATATGTGCCCAGTATTCCACTTTTAGACCGCAGGAAGCCTCGTAACCCGTTCCTGTTTACGTTCTCTTTCGTCGTGAGGCCACGGTTTTAGTATTGCTTTTCGTGCTTTATTGAAAAATTAATTTCGCTCTCTCGGATTTACATCACCCCTGAAATGGCCGAAATGCATTGGATTTCGTGTATCCTTCACTGGACCCTGCACGGCACCAAGGTCACGTGTGTGCCAGCCTGCACTCACCGAAATACGAGCAGAAAAAATGACCAACATAGCGACCAACCCCGAGTAAGAGGCTCTACACCGCCGTGAGAAGAGGAAATTTTTTAAAGAAATGCGCTCTGAAAATCACCGGAAGTGGAATCGTGGGTGGAAATGACTCCTGCACATAGCGCACCATTTAGCGATCTACGTCACTTTCCTAGGCCACCCAAGTCTGCCCTTTTCGCAATTTCTTCGGAGAAAAAGCCCCTACCATATTCCTTGCCACCGGAAATAGCCATTCCAGCTGCAAGTTTTGTAGAAAAACCAACACAGCCCAAAAGTGCCCTCCCAAGTATCCTCTCCGCACTCTACCGCATGGTGCCGAGTCTGCGTGCTCGCTAAACACCATGCAGGGCCATCTCAATTCTGCATGTTCGTTCGGTGCGCGAGTCGGCCACTAGTCTTAAAATAACCAAACCACTCCCAGAGGAACAGAAGACCACAAAACTCTACACATCTCGGCGTGGCGTCGTACATCTTGTCTAGAAAAAACGCGACATTTTCACCCTGCTACTGCACTACTTTTTTTCCGCTCGCTTAACCCTCTGTGGCTCGACTTCTGGAACGGCCTCCAGCGAATAACACCATACCGTTTTTGCCACGATGAAAGTGGGCTTTTACAACCAGTGGCTCGTGCTAGCCGCGCTGTGGTCCGTCCTTGCGAGCGTCCAAGCAGCATCCGCGAATTCCCGGTCGAATTCCGGGTCCCCCAAGCCGGTTCTGTCCGATATACTGCCGTCTACTACTGTATCTAACACATCGCTGGGCTCCACGAGCACAAACGCAGGCCCGCCAATGATTACGGTGCCGATAGAGGTGCTGTTCTACCTGGAGCTCAATGTGGTGTTGACGGATGACAGCGGCAACGCCGCCACAGTGCTGTTGGACTATATGCAGCCCCACATCTGGCTCATCAACGCCAACGACATCTTGAACTGCCTGGTGGTGTACTCCATGTTTGGCAGTTTCAACCAGAACAACATGCCCAGCACCGTCACGTACAGCGGCGCCACCTACAACGTGAATGAGTGCTACGTAGAAGGAGCCTATACGCCCCTTGTGACGACCACGCAGGTCAGCGGCTCTAAAACCGTGACCGTGACACAAACAGCACCCCTGGCCACGGGCTCGGCATACAACATCACGTATCCGTACGACTTCTACGGCAGCGGGAACTTCGCCGAGGGGAACTTCTCGTTGGGCCTCGTGGGCGGCGACGGCTCTGCAGATTTGCCCCTCGACGGGCTCTCGTACCTCTTGGCGAACGACACCAACTCATACGAGGGCGCGTTTGGCGTGGCCGGGCCTGCGTGGGGCGGGGGCATGTTCGACAACTTGAAGTCACGTGACCTCATTTTTGGCACCGGGTACTCGGCGTACTATTTTCTGAACGCGTCCGCTGACGGGCTCGGCGGCTACTTGCTCATCGGGTCCGTGGACCAGAACCTCTACCTGGGCGATTTCTACGTTTTTCCGCAGATCCCACACACCGGGTTGGGCGACGATGACGCAATCTTTCCCATTTTGCAGCTCGACAGCGTGGCACTCGAGAACTTGGAAAACTCTCAGCAGGTGTATTTGTACGACGGCAGCTCCGTGCCTGTAGTTGTGGACCCCACCTTGCTTTACTCGTACCTACCCCGCGAAATGATCATCAATCTTGCACTCCAGGCTAATGCTTACTACACACCAGCATTTGATGCGTGGGTGCTCAACTGCACTTCTGTCGACCACATAAACGCGGAGGTGCAGTTCAAAATGGGACCCTTGACGGTCCCCGTGCCCCTCAGCTCCATTATAGAAAGTGCCGCGTGGGATAATTTGACCTTCGCAGACGGCCAGCAGGTGTGTGTTTTCAACATCCTCCCCTCAGACCAATTGGGCTACGCGGCGTTTGGGGCATCGTTTCTTGAGAACATCTACATGGCCATGGACAACGAGGGCGGGGCCGTGGCAGTCGCCAAAGCCAACACCCAACTCAGCTCCACCCGTGTGGCCACGTCCCAAAACGACAGCACCGTGGGGTACATAACCTCTGGCCACATTCCGTTTGCCACGAACGCGCTGGTTTCCGACCTCACCATGACGTTTGGCTCGTACAATTCGTCCGCGCTGTTTTCCGACCCCGGTCTCCTCACAAACGTCGTCATCAGTTCGGGCCACGTGTACATATCGCAGCGGCGGTCGTCCAGAAGCTCGGTGTCGGCCAGCGCTGCAGATGCGAAGCCGACTTCTGCGGGAGCGGGCTCCTTACGTGCAGTGAGGGAGAAGAACGGGACCGTGCTATATTTAGTGCTCCTACTAGGAGGCGTGGTGGGGGTGATGTTTTTGTAGGCGGAACTGTTATATTGAGCGAATGTGCCGTTCATGCTGTTGGTGCGGGAGCAAGATTGCTCGATCCACTTCGCCGTAGACGGATTCAGACGACACACCTGGGGCTCCACGGAGACCACGCGTAAGCGGAAATTGATCCTCGATAAAGTACATGCTCTTGATATACTCGGTTGATGAGTCTGATAATGGGAGACCGTGCATGTGCTAGCAAGGACCCATATTGCAAGTGCTGCGGGAAAGATCAATGTATGCTCCCACTGAAGAAAGACCATTCCTCGAGGTGCACACCGACAGTACGCGGAGTAGATCTGGAAGTACCTGGATCTGGCACTTTCCTTTTTCTTCATGGCTTTGTTCCATACGGAGGCAACTAGCGAGGCTCCGCAGCGGATCGTATTGTCAATCATTTTGGTTCTTGATTGGTCCAACACGGATGTCGGTATCACATTCGTAAAGTTGGTACCTTGTATCCTGTTCCATGGTCGATGAAATTATTTTTTTGTGTGCGTTACAGGTCTGTGGTATTCGGCTCGGTTCTGTGCGGCTTGTTGTTGTTGTTGTTGTTGTTGTTGTTGTTGAGGATAACCAAGGGTTCGTGGTGCGTATAGACCTTGTCGACTTCGTCTCCAAGGTGATGGGCTGATCCTCGATGGACAGGACAACTCACGATGAAGTACACTGACAGAGACTAAGCGACTACAGAAAGAGGATAGATCTTGGGGTAGGACATTGCTTTCAGACGATTATCGTTGGAAGTTTCAATGCCTCTCACAACCTGCTCACAAGCCTTGCCATTACATTTGATTGCGATTCGTCCCTAGTGATTTCAACCAGTCTGGCCAGTCTAGCAATTATTCATTGAAGATTTTCCACCCTGAAGGTTTGACGCACTGAACAGACGATTTGGTTTTCTCTTAGCTTGTGTCACCATACGTTTTGCGGTGCCCTGAAAGACTCGAAATGAGAAGCGTATCGCTCTACTTCGTTCTATTGGCGTGGGAATTCTCTGAAGTTATCTGTTAATGCAGCTTGTGTTGACATAGTGGAATATATATAGGTACGTAGCCCTGAACAAATAGTACTGTATCTGAAGCGATACTGTTGGATTGACTCGTTTCTCCAGTGTTGTCTTGCTCCTCCGTCTTCTTCAAGGTTTGGCTTGTAGGGCCAGCATTTCTACTTGGCAACTCTGTCGACACAAGAGACCGTAATTTATAACAGCAAAATAGAAAACAAAACATATCATTTACTGACTTTTCGTCTCATTCATCTCACCAAAGGGGAAACCTTTGTAAAAAAAGCGGGTGTTTGAGCATGTGAAAGAGGTTTGACATTAGACTCATAATTGTGGCCATCAGAATAAGCCGCTTGCAATATATTAGAAATAATGAACATCGAGGGTCTCTAAGCTGGCTGATGAATTAACGCAATGTATCGTAGCCAATAAGTTCTGGGGAACGTCTCCATAAAATGACCATTGAGCCTGTACATACCTTGAACCAGTCCAACCTAACAACTCTAACATCTAATACCCCGTGCACACCTCAATGCTGCTTCAACTCAATATCCTGTGGAGATCCACTAGGGCCCTCTGTTTCCTGCGGCACCGTCGCGTACCCATTCTTCACCCCGTCCGCCTCCATGTACCGGAAGTAGTTGTACCACAAGATGTCAAGGAAGGTCACCACCAAACCCACGC
>JAJMHQ010000050.1:0-90894 GCA_030583255.1 Metschnikowia kunwiensis
TTGAATTGGTTTATTGAAGTTCTCCGTGTCTACTCAGCTGGGCGCAGAGGGAAGATGGAGACATGGACCTCCAGCGACTTCTGCACCGCAATTGAAGCGCTTTGAATCTAAAAAAAAAATCAATTGGAGCTACTACAGTGCTGTCAGACTGACATAGCATAAACAGTGGGTAGAATGAAGGGAGGAGCTAAGGCTTGGGGAAGTCGTAATTTCTTGCGACCCAGATCGCTCTCCAGACGTGTTATGGGTTCTGTCAGTAGATATATATATTTTTGGTTGTCATATCACGACCTCCAGTAATACAATTTGTCTTTAGAGAAAAAAAAAATACTTTTCGCCTGACATAGGTGACTAAAGGGTGTAGCTGGTGACTGGTGGCATCCTAGAAATATATACCCAGATGAAAACCGTATAACCGGCTCCCAAATACGCTCTAGTGTCGCACTCAGCTGAGGTGAAAGCAGGGGAGAACACGAATATAAAAAAGGTATAAAAAAGTTATAAAAAGGTTTATAAAAAAGTATAGGGCTCCCAATTCTTGTAATTCTCTTTCCCTGTGATTGCTTTCTACAACCACCTTAATTTCATGAAAGCTTCACTTTTCTCAATTGCCAAAACTACTCTACATTTCTCAATATTAGCTGCGACTTTTGCATAATCTCGCCTTCACCTTTTCTCTACAACCAAAATAAATACACGCCTAATCTCGCCCAAACGTATATTTCGCCCCTATTGCCTGCCATAAAACATAAACAACTCCCCCAAATCCCCGCTTTTTATCCAAAAGCAACCCACATACCTTCTCCTCTGCACAATCGCAGCCAATCCTGCGCGCACTAGTACACCATCAACGCTCACATCAGCCTCCAGTAACTGCTCACCTACAAGTCATTCTTGGCTTTCATCCACGCAAAAGCACCAAAAAACACACAGAAACCCGCACCATGCACGTCACGTGCCCGCCGCTCGCTCGCCGGACCCCGGAACTCAGCCGCGTCCGTGTCCGTCGCTACGTCTCGTTTTCCCAGGCCCCCACGACGCTGAATCCAGTATCGGTGAAGTTTGCCGCCGTCGCCGGATCGCCCAATTTGGACGCCGTCAAAAGCCTCCCGAGCCTCAAAACCGCAGATCACGTGATCATCCAGGGCGTGGGCTCCCCGCCGCTGGCACTTTCGGTAGCTGCTCCTCCGTCGCTTCCAATATTTATACGAAGGAACACGATGTTGACGCTCCAGGCGAACCTCGACCACGTGACCTTCACGCTGAGATTGCTCAGCCCAGTCTCACGCTTCGTGTATGGCAATTTCGTCTCGCGGTACCAGGAGATCGTCGGCACGGAGCCGTTTAACATGCTTGTTCTGTCGAACTCACCAACGTGGATCCCGCGTTTTTTCTCGAGAACGACCCCGAAATCGTTCACAAATATTACGCTTGATGGCTCCTCCGACTGGGCGCTCTTGAAGAGGGACGCGCTACAGGTCTACGCTGGCCCTTCAATCGAAGTATCGATGCGCGCAATTCCGTCGAAAATCCTGCGCCGTTTCAGCAAACAACTCAAAATTGCCACCAGGGAGCCCACGGGTCTCTTCAACTGGACCAGCGCCGGATATACATTTATCCACGGGCGTGGTGTAATGGGCCTCGTGGGAAACGGGGTGGTGTATTCTGCAAGTGTTTCCGAGGGCGAGATCATCGCGGTAAACCGCGCCCATTTGCTCGGAGTGTCTGTCAATGGGCCCCACGACTTGGAAAACTGCGTGGTGGCGTACAAAAACCCGGTGAAAATCGAAAATGCAAGGGTCGTGCCGCCGCCAAAAATGGCAAAGGTGACCAGTTTCGCCGATTTCTGGATCCAGACCAAGTACTACTACTGGAAGGCATTTGACGTGATGCGCCGCCTCCGTGGCCGCTCCACGCAGTACGCCATTGGCAACCACGATTTCGTAAAAGTGGTGGGGCCACGCACAGTATTGATCCAGTCTGGGGCGCCGCAAGAATCGTTTGAAAGAAAGTTCAACTTGCCACGGTTGGCCCCGGTGAGTCACGTGCAAACCCTGCCGGTGGCGGTCCCCGAAAAGGTGCCTGCGGATTACTTGAACGTCGTGACTATAGACGAGAAAGGCGCCAGAATAGAGAGTACGGACAACTTTAAGGACGGGTTGAGGGTGAAGAAGTAGGAGGGGAGGAAAAGAGAGGAGAAAAAGAAGAGGAGAAAAAGAAGAGGAGAAAAAGAAGAGGAGAAAAAGAAGAGGAGAAAAAGAAGAGGAGAAAACGAAGAGAGGAGAAAAGCTAGACATGAAACATAGACTATGGTACATTAGAATGGACGTCCTAGGAAGCCATATTGTAGACCAAAGGCAGTGGAAAAACAGAAAAACTAGACCATGTTTTTCATCTGCCATGTATAGGCGGAGGTCTCTAGACTCGCAGCACTGGGATATAGCATTGGAGTCACGTAGACAGAAGACTCTATATGATTGATCAGGAATAGAGTGTTCTGATGAAAAGGCGCTGACCAAAAACCTCGAAAACTGCCAAAAACCTGGAATTTCAGCCGGGATAGTTCAATACGAAGACCCCATCAAGACCGCATAACAGGGCCGTGGGGTCGACGGATTTCGGGTGTTTTCTAGCGAGATAAGGATCGGCGGTTAAACATGGAGATCCGTGTTTCTTCGAAGCATGGGGTCAACTAGGACAACTCGAACGGAGCCACACTCTGTAACATTATTGTTGCTGGAGACAAACTACACAGATACTATACAATTACACCAAAGCAGAACCTAGATCATGTATGCATCATTGAATTACGTCTGGCCCAACTTTGGGATTTCTTGGTACTAAGGACTTTTTTAGAAATCCGGCATTTACGTCGAGTACCCCATGCAAAACGGGGCGTTTGCCGCTTCGCGCTTAATGGGCGGGCTAAGACATTAAAGTTTTCATGCAAGGCCGCTGACATGACTCGCGTCTCAACGCATTACCCAAATGGGACGTTTTCCCGTGGGCAGACAGAGCGAGCAAAAAGACAACGCAAGACAACCAACTAAAAATACACATTGGTAGCGGCACTCTCAGAATCCAATGATGAAAAAGCGCAGGAAAGGCAGTGCCTGGGTGTGGCTAGTGCATGGTGCTTTAGGTGCTTTGCTTGTGCGTTTCTCACAACCTTCTTAGTAAGAACGAGACACATGCTTATAATGCTCACGCCGCTGACCAATCAAGTGGCAGATGGCAGCATGTAGAGGCACCTTTTATTAAATAATTGCCATTGTTTTCGGTGAGGCAGGTGCGGCGCATTGAGCCAGTGCCCAGTGCCCACCAAACACGGTGAATACGTGAAAAGACCAACAAAAGCCAGAACCACAAAACACGATTTCCCATGCATGGAGCCGTTTTGGCGGCATTTCCGCAGCCGGCGTCAAGAAAACAGCCATAACATTCTCCTCGAAGATCTCACGACTGAAAACCGCTAATTAACAGGGATAGTGCGCAGAACGTAACAAACCAGGGCCGATGCTAGCAGCAGATACCAAGCATATAGTCATGTCATTAGTAAAATACGGGTCAGAGAAACGTAAAAACTTCGCTTAGTTTCCCAGAGGCTCTGGAGTGATGGGCGCTGCAGACGGCACAAAGATGGCTTATACGGTAGCCTGTTCAAGTCGGTTACGAACCTTAGCTTGCTGCCATGGGCTCAGAATGACAATGGCGGTAACGGGAATTGTACATTCCAACTAAAAGTGTAATGTAAGAAAAAGCAATGCGGCCTATTGAGAGTACGACCGAGGAGTCTTGTGGTCGATGGACCTGAAATAGACAAGTGCTGAAACCACGCCAGGCGAAAGAGTAGTACTTTGTAGGTCCGGGACACACCGAAGCGATCACCCCGAGGCCAAGAATTTTCGCTTCCTTTGGAAAAACACTCCTGTATCTCGGCACTGGGATCATATCCATGTCTGCAAGGGAGTTCATGGTCAGGCATTTTCGTACGCCAGCAACCAGATTCGATAGCCATCTATTCTTACATCCGTGGGGCGCCTTGCCACGGCGGCGTTTCGAGCACCTTCATACCAGCATCGCAGCATACACAGTAAAACACAAAAGATATCCACTGATAGTCACTAATAGTGGCAGCCGCCTTGAATCTGTAGTCGACCATTCTTGCGCAATTGGAGCGGGCGACACTCCTGGGACCCGTGCCGTAGGCCCTGTATCATGTGATTTGTTTGGAGAAAATGAAAAAGTGAGAAAAAGAGAGTTTGCGGCTGATTTTGTTTTGTTTAAGAGCTGGTTTCAATTCGTCATGCCTCCAGGCGTCTTTCAAATAACACAGAAGTGATTGCACATGGACAAGAGCAAGAATTGGAAGCGGGAAGGTGGCACACGGCCAACAAACATCAGCAATCTAGTAATCAAGATGTAGAAGCACTTTCAGAACTGCGGACACCCCGGAAAGGAGACATAGTTGAACTGAAAAACATTAGCCAGAGAAGCGAACAGATGACAGATATTGGTATAAAAAGTATCTTCATTTTTGCCCATGTGCGCATGTAGCCACGGGCAACTCCGGGCGTCGATTCCAAACAGCACCAATTAATGAGAGTAAAGCCAGTATCATTTTATGGGGAAAGAAAAACGCTTTGGCGCTGCTCGGAAAGTGCTTCACCTCTGAAACCAGAATTCTCATTGCTGTGTTACATGGTTACCCTTGATGATTTCTTGGGCTATCTTGGGCCAACAGTGGTATAGGAATCATAAGAAAACACAGCCGGGCGGGAATGTCTAGAGCACCCTAAAAACGGAGGGGCCAGCCTTGAAGATTGCTTGAGTCGTCCATTCAAAATCGAGAAGCCGGGGAAGTATTGCCATAAAAGACCACCAACTAGCAACAAGAGGACCAGATAAAGCAACAAGTTGGAAGGGCACGGAGAAGATCGTGTCCGCTGGTGCTCTGCTCAGTTCCGACTTTTCCAATCAAGCAGTCGGGGCGAATGCAACACCAAAAAGACCAATGAACTGGGGAGGCGGAGCCAGATGCCAGTGAATTTTCTGAACCATTGACCAGAATTGGAGGGTGGTCTCTGCCGTCAAGATAAATAAGATACAAGATAACACAGGTAGATTCCAACAGAAGTAAGCCAGAGAGCGAATAGCTAGACCAGACTATTGTTCACTGGCCTACTGTAGACCTGGCACACGATCACCCAGAGATCTGCGGAGTCAGAGTTTTAAATCAATACTGCAAACGAACGAGCGACATATGCAAATCGACAGACAGCAGCCTAGAGCGACATCTCTGCGTAGCTCACATGGACAACTAGAAAACGGAGGGCGATAAATAGAATATTGGAAATGAGAGCGAAACACTGTAGATGACAGTCGAACACAGCACCAAAAAAACGAGACATCCCTGAACGCTCACGTGAAGCAAACAAGAGAGTTGGACTGCCGTGGAATTACTGTATCGGCAGATCAGGAGCAGTACGCAAGGTGATCACATCGATAGTCAACGAGGAAGCCAACAAAGCTTGTGATAAAATCACATCAAGGACGGATTGTCATATCGGGGAATTACTGTGACGCTCCTGTATCAGCAGAAGAAAACAGATGAGAGTGCCAGGTGGATAGCCAAAACGGGAGAGGATTTGGGAGGATTTGGGAGGATTTGGGAGGAGTTGGAATGAATTAGGAAGGCCGGGAAGAAAATGGAGTAATCGGAAGACAGGCTTCACAGACCGTGTGCCACATGCTCGACGTCGAACCTGGCCACGTGGGACCAATAAACGTTGACAGCTACAACCATGAGGTTCCTCAGCCAAAACAGAGCCGTCATGGCATATCGTGGCGTATGCTGGTCGTAGCCGTCAGCTGTCATATCATATCATAGCCATCAGAGCATAGCCATCGTTCATCGCCATCTTATAATAGCCATCAGAGCATAGCCATCATATCATCGCCATCTGATCATAGCCATCATATCATCGCCATCATATAAGAACCATAGTATCATCGCCATCTGATCATACCCATCGTATCATCGCCATCTTATAATAGCCTTAGTACCACGGCCACCGTATCTTAGCCATTGTCAGTCCACGTTCCTACAATCCTACCATCTCACGGTGGCCCTTCAACCCCACTACGGAAACCAGAAGCTGGCCCTGCGACCTACGCGGCACCCAACTACATCTGGCTGCAACACGCCTAGTCGCTATCCAATGAAAAACGTGATTATAGTACAAGAGAAAAATGCAAATGGCCGTCACTGCCACAACGACCCAACCCACCACCTCAACCCTCCAAAAGCGCCTCCCAAACTCACCGCGAGTTGGTCCCCTGCGGGCTCGCCGAGCGCGTGTCGAGATCCACACTGTCGTACTTCTGCGAGTAGAGCTCGATCTGTTGCGGGTTCGGTAGTGGAAAACTGCGGTCTAAGGAGGACGACACCGTGGGAAGCGCGCGGCGCTTGCGGCCAGAACAGGAGCCCGAGGCCGAGTCCCGGCCAGAGCCGGGACCAGGATCGCCGGCACAGCCGGCCCGAAGCCGCCCCATGAGGGCGTCGCCAGAAAACTGGGCCCACTGGCGGTCGTGCTCCTGCATGTTGGCATGGCTCAAGCGCTCGTTGCTTGCCTTGGCCAGGATGGCCAGACTAGACAGAGTCGCCAGGGTCGCCAGCTCCGCCAGCGAGTCGCTGTCCTTGCGCTCGTCCTTGGAGTCCAGGTCTGACTGGGAGTCGTCGGGCCGTGTGGGCGAATCGGTGTCTGCAGTCTGCGTCTTCGATTTTAGCGAGAGGTCCGTAGTATTACTCGATGACTTGCCGGATCCTGAAAACTTACCAGAAGCGTCTCCAGAGGAGCTTGGCGTGTTTCCCGGAATGCCCGTGCATCTCGTATTTCCTGGAGTCTCAGAAACACCGGCCAAGTCGGAATCGGACCTAAAATACCGCTGCTGGCGTGGCGCGTCCATATACGGCCAGCGTACCGGCATGTGCAAATCCCGGTCGAGGCCTCGGCTGGGCCATGTGCCGGAGTAGGCTGGTGAGGGCATTGTCGTGGAGAGGCGTCGCGGCGGAGGAAAGTGGGGCGTGCGTAGTGGGACTGCTGGCGTCCGGGGGGATGTGCGGGGGGACGTAGATTGTGGGCTGGGGAGTATTTTGGGGAATAGTGTGTGCCATGCATGGCACGGGTTGGGGCACATTTTGCGACACAGAGTGTGCCATCGAGTGTGCCACCCTCGGGTCCATACTTTGTGGCGAAGGCTGTGCGACGTTCTTGGGCATGGCCTGAATTGCAGCCGGATTCGCAGAGTACTTCAGCAACACCTTGTTTAGCGCATCGAAGAACGTCGCCCACCGAAACACCTTGACGTCTTTTTCGATGTTGCGAGGACGCGGGTTCTCCATGGCCATGAGCGCATTGAAAAGCCGACCAGAGGACGCACGGGCCACGGTGTGGGGCTTCAAAAACTGGAGGTTTCGGCGGATCCTGCTCTTCTCTTCCACCGAAAACGGTTCTCCCACGAGCGCCTCGAGCACCAAGAGCACATCCACAGAAGTCACCACCGTCTGGTCCTGCTCGTGCCAGCGGATGCACGAAATAACCAAGGAAGAGTTGGACGTGTCGCCTGGCTGCACAGTGGAGAACCGGATATTGAACGTGGTGAGGTCCTCCCTGGTCACATCAAGCGACACAAGGCGGCGCTCGTTTTTTATCTCCTCGTCGCTCCACCCCTCCTGCACACGAGTGAAGCTTTCGTCAGTTTTCAACCGGATGGGTACGTTGATGGTGTCCAAGTTTTTCCGGATATACTCCGAGGGGAGCCGGCTGGTACGGATTAACGTGGGCGGAGTGGGATCTGCAAACGGCATGGAAAAAGCTCTCGAGCGGAAGGAAAACGGAAAAATTGAAAATCTCTGGTGTTTCTGGAAACGGGACCAACGATGTGTATGCGTAGGTGGGTTTTGCAGTCACTCGCTTATGTAATTGTGCTCTGCAAAAAAGTTCAGCAACTTGTGGCCAAGCGGATCGCAGCCTTAATAAGTTGTGGCCAATGCGCTCACTAGCCATGTTTCGCGAGACATGCATCATCACGTCTGCAGCCGCAGCCTGCATGTTCCAGAAGCTGTAGCGGCGCTATACGCGGTTCTGCAGCTCGAGGCCTTGAGAGAGTGCACACAGGCCAGATCGGAGCGAGCCGTGCCGCAAACATGCGTGCGGTGCAGGTGCGTTTGAATTGTTATGTTCGCGCGACAGCAAGTAACTTACGCACGCGCCTCAAGTGTGGCGAGGGTTCCAGCTTTCTGTACCTTGGACGGGGTCCAGAACGCTGGGGGTTGCGGCGTGTACGCGTGTGAATCCGAAATGCCAAAAAGCAATGCTTCCCCTCGCCCGCGCGCAAAGCTTATTTTCTGCAAGATATCTGGGACAAAGATTCTGCAGCGGGGGCCGTTGCGGATGACGTTATCTCGCTTTTCCGCGCGGCCCCAGTGTTGCTAATTCCGGAAGTGCTCGCGGGGCCGCAGATTAGCCCCTCGCGCATGTGCCCGATCCAGGCGCGTGCTGTGGCCGGCTGTGGGCTTTATGCACGTGAACCGTAATTATGGCGGAGGCGATATCCGCCCTTTTTTCAAGAATCACCTGGGCCGTGCTTGTTGGCGCTGTGGCGTGTATGCCGCTGTTCGTTTTTCTAGGTCCTTTTTCCCCTTCAACTCGGTCACCCGGCGCTTGCCCGCATGTCACAGGTGCGTTTCGTTGCTGTGAAAACGCTGGTGGAGGTTGCTGGTGCCTCCTTCGCCACACGCAACGCAATGTCAGATGTAGACGAGAAGCAGAATAAATCCAGGCGGCTGGGCGGGAGCAATGAAAAATCGGGCGAAAAGAACCGGCCTCGGACGTAGCGAATGATTGACACTAGTGTACATATGCTCTTAGGACTCGCTGAATACGAGCGGTGTAGCAGAGATCCGTGGTCTTTTTCTGGCGCATTCAGCGGAAAAAAGGCTTGTGCGCTGGCATTTTCCGGAAGCTCGCCCGTCCGGCTCACCGTCCCGGAAAGCAGGCTTATCTTAAGGTTAGCATGGTGATTGGTAGCGTTTCGGGGGCGCCTCTGAACTAGCAAGATCGCGCTTTGCCACTTTTCTGGGGTTTCCGTTTGTAAGGACCTCGAATAAGTAAGCAGATTCTGCTTTTTCTGAGTGTGAACCGGCTCTCCCCCGATCTCCAGGAGCTGACTTTTTCGAAGAAAGTAGACATCCGAAGCTACGTCCTGTGTTTTTTTTCAGTATGAGGTGCTGGCTCGGGTGTATATTTTCGCCGCTGTGGCGGGCTCTGTGATCACCTTTTCCTTTCAACGTTGGTCAATATCGTTCAGGTTGGCCAATTCGTCGTCCAACGTGAGTATTTTGGGTCTTTTCTTTCAGTTCATCATCTCCTTGACAGCTCGACCAATATTGGGAATATACGGCAACGGCGAAGCCTTGTTTACAACTGACGCTACGAGTTAGACATGAGACCATTCCACCCAGAAAGCGAAAGAACAATTCGAGACGCCACGTGCCTTCTGGTGAGTAGTTCCATTTATTTTGCTTTATTGGATCCCTTTCATGCTTGTGCTTCAGCCACCTCAGACCATCGCAGCGTTCCAGTACGGGTGGCAATTTCTGCTCAAAAGACCAGCCTGGAACGTTCGAAACGAAGACCGGGAGACCAGTGCCCGATGGCTTACTGAGTCGCCCCGACGGCAATAAGGGAAGCCATCAAAACACGAAGGCGGGAAACAGCACTGGCACTAGGCTCTTGAATACTCTACTCGTCCATTCTTTCTATTCGTTTCTACTGGCGAAGCAAGCTGTAGTCTCTTGGCGATATAAAGGGCATTGTATTACTGGTGCTCTTTGAAAACTTTTCGAAATCCAACCTTCTGTATTGCCACCCATAAGGCCACGTTTCCATTACATATTGCTTACCGGAAGAACACCTCATCATTATCCACGAAATCCACCTCGCAAGAATACACAACCAAATGTATCCCGTAATTGCTGACTCAGTATTCCGAGAAGGAAGAAAGGAAAACCGAGTGAAAGCAAGAGCAATGACAAGAAATCGCCGTGGTATCAAATCACTGCCCACCGCTGCCACAATGCAGTAGTTCGTCACTCGGTCCATAACAAATGATAGGGGAAGTACATGTCCACAATGGCAGCCAGGCGAAACAAAAGAGTGACTGGAGGTCACGTGACATATGGTGGTCAGGGCCAAAGGAATCTTAAGAGCCTGGTTTTGCAGAAATTAACGTCTTCGACATCATCACAAGTCAGGCTCTGTAAATCCGGGCATCCCTGATTCAACCTTCGAGTGAGTTTTGTTTGAGTTGGCGACTGGATTGGCTCAAGGTTTGATTTCCCGCTTTGACAATCGGGGCAGTGGGAGCCAGTGACAAGTATCTCCACAAACATCTCCCTTCTGAGCATTCCACAGCCTTCTCCGACTGATCTCAACGAAAGGCAGGATCGATATCCTTACCCGGTCTTCGAGGCACCATAATGTAAACCCCTTTCTGGTTGATTTCCAGGTGCAAAAGCCAAGCCAGAGTCAACCGCGGGATTTGAGTATTCCAAGGTTAGAATAGCTAAGGCAGCTAGCGTAAGACAGTGATCACATGATGACAACGCCAGATCCATAGCGAGTGCCTCGAAAGAAGAGCCATCCAAGGGCAAGTTTGTGGTCTCCGCACACTATCTGCAAAGA
The DNA here is from genome assembly GCA_030583255.1 of Metschnikowia kunwiensis. Taxonomy (NCBI): domain Eukaryota; kingdom Fungi; phylum Ascomycota; class Pichiomycetes; order Serinales; family Metschnikowiaceae; genus Metschnikowia; species Metschnikowia kunwiensis. Next base: position 10,749 of record JAJMHQ010000050.1, read on the forward strand.
CCGAATAATTTCATGTATTCTTTCGAAGTGAAAACAATATCAGCCTTCGAATCCAACTGTTTTCGTCCTTGTCGAGGTCTTCACATAACCCAACAACCCATAGCCCAATAGCCCCAAACCACCAGTACTCCAAAAACACTAGTACGTCAAGATGTCCACCACGATGTTCACCACGCTCACCAACACCTCGATGCACACCAACAACACCACGATGAACTCCAAGTTCTCCTCGTGCGAGTGCCCCAACTGCTCCTTCAACATCTGCAACAAGTCAGAAATGACCTCCAATCGCTGGTTCAATAGTTCCACTCGTTGGTTGATTTCCAAGTATCCCCTCGTGGCCTGGTAGATGGGCTCCAAGTGCGGCTCGGCCCACATGAGCTCTGGCGAATCTAGCACGGACCCATGCAAATTTATGTTTATGCGAAGGATGAACAACTCGCCGATCGATTTCATGGTCTCGTCACGTGTCATTTCCACCTTTCCGGTGTGGGCGATCTGCTGCGGGATGTCGTGCGTGTCCTCGATGGTGTTATCGACCAACTCCTCGAAAAGCGAGATCTTGACCGACTGCGCTAGAGCATGCGATATGGAGAGTTTTAGCATGTAGTTATTGTCGTCCCTCAAGGTGATGAAGTCGTTGTAGATGCGCGGCTGGTACGACGTGGTGATGTAGTAGTTGAACTCCTCCACCTGGATGTCCTCCGAGGAGAGCTTTTCGCTTTCGAACCGCGCCAAGTCTTCGAGAAATGCCTGTTCTTCTTTCACCGTGTACCCCCACATGATGACCACCCCGTACTCGAACACAAAAACATCGGATTTTTTCCCAAACTCGATCTCCCCGCCGTCGTCGGCCAACCTGATCAATTTCGTGCTGTCGTCTTCCGAGTCGCTGCGCCAGTCTTTGTACGTGAATGGTGTGTAGAGGCACTCGTCGAAAAGTTTGGGAGCGGTGTTGTGGATCCGTTTGCGGTCCTTTAGCCACCGCAAGAGATCCTTCATTTTGTACGACCCACACGTGCAATACGCGGTCACCCGTGGAAGGAGGTCCCGGTGCAGTTTGCCCAATATTTCTGCGTCCTTCCTGGCAGGTTTATCCTTGATTTTCGTCACCTGCGAATACACGCCGCTGCGCTGGGAGCCGGACCCGGAAAACGATGCCTCCTCCTCCTCCTCCGCGTCCGAGTTCAAGTCTGGAACCACGGGCAAGAGCTTAAGTTTCTGGCTGGTTCTGCTGATTCGCTGGAGCCCGATTTTCGGCAGCTGCGAGATTTTGGACCCGGCCTTGTTGGCCTGCAACTGCGGGGTTTTCTCCGGTTTCGGTTCTCTTAGGAGCGGGCTGTGTTCGCTCAGCATGGTGGGCCGTGGTGATGTAGTAGTTGTAGTTTATTAGGCTGATGGGGTGGTGTTGCGCTGGTCACGTGACGCGTGAGACGATGTGAGACGATGGGGCGTGAGGCGGTTTGGGTTGGCCGGTGGTTAGGAATGGAGGACTTGCGGGTCGCAGTGGGATTAGAGATAAATGTTAGAGAGTTTTGTTCTGTAGAGTTTAGAGGCAGCTGGTGGTGGGCGGTGTCACGTGACAAGGACGGCAAACCTGGAATCAGACACATCTGGGGAACACGATTTGATTTGAGCACGGAAGTAGAGTTTGGAGAGAAGGAACGAGATTTATGATCTAGAAAGAGAAGGCTGCCTCGTTTTTTAGGTGGCTGACTGCTGAACAAGTGAACAGCCCTAACACCACAGAATGTGCACTATTCCAAGTCACATGATAAAAAGAGATCTTTCAACAGTTTAGTGTTTTCATAGCCGAGGCCATTCGCCGTTCAGCGTACAATTCAGACCTCAGGCACTTATCTGGAATGATGTACTGGTCACGTGACGAGCGCCACGAGGGAAGTCCACGGGCTCTTCAGGGGTATTTTGAGGAGCCAAAGCCAGAGAGCAGGATGTTTACTCGAATATCCTCCGCTTGCTCCTCTCATCTATCACACGTCTGGCCGTATTCTCCCTAATAAGGCCACCTCGAGGACCTCGAGCGGCCTGTTGCAGTATCGAAATTGCACGCTGTGGAAATGGGAGCCTCCTAAATTCTAGAAAACCCATTCGCTAAAGCTGTAACGAACCAAAATAACACCAAAATAACACCAAAATAATACCAAAATAATACCAACATAACAACCTCTCGTTGAGGGCCCAATAAACTCCCCCATGTCCCACACCCGTGCACCAGCCATGCACTGCAGCCTCCGATGAGATGCCTGCGAAAAACCCAATAACCATCTCCGATATCCTTTCACCCAACACTACATAAATAACACCGCTAAGCGCGTCCTCCATATGTCCGAGCCCAAGGAAAGACGCCATGCGTTCCGCTCGTTCAAAGAGCGCATCGACGCGATGAAAATCGAGCCCAACAAGCGGTTGAACACCCGGGCCCACGACTACGTGGAATCATCGCATTTTCTAGCCACTTTGGAGCACTGGAAAGAGGTCAACATCAGTGGCGACTTCACCGCTTTTTTGCGGCAGGTGGAGCCCTTGTGCCAGACGTTGCCGCAGATCTTGCACCACCAGAAAACCATCTTCGGCGCGTTGGAGAGCCACATCCAGAACAATGACGTCAACTCGATCCAGCCTCTATTGGAGCTTTTGTCGCAATTCATCCACGACTTGGGCCCCGACTTCATGCCTTTCTACACCGCGTTTCTCCACCTTGTTGTGGCGCTCGCACAGAAAACGAACCCCAACGACGCACAGAACATGAGAAACTCGTCCAATGTGCTAGAGTGGTGTTTCAACACGTTGGCCTTTTCCTTCAAATACTTGTCCCGTGTGTTGACGCAGGACTTGACGCCCACGTTCGCCGAGCTCTTGCCCGTTTTGGAAATGACTAAGAAAACGTACGTGTCGCGTTTCTGCGCCGAGGCGTTGTCGTTTTTGGTCAAGAAACTGAAGCCCGAGACGTTGAAACAGATTGTGCACTTTTCCTTCAACGAGCACCAGAATTTGTTGGAAACCAGCAACTTCTACAGAGAGTCCTTGATTGTGTTGTACAGCGAGGCCATGAAAAACACCCAGGACACGTTCCACCTGAAATCCGGCGGTGTTTTCTCGGTGCTTCTTGAAAACGCGTTGGCCGAGCACTCCAGCACCGATGTCTGTGTCGCCACGCTATGCGACATCTTGCTCGTGGTGTCGCAGCACGGGTCCGCACAGGCCTGTGAGCGGTTCTACGCGGGCTGCACGGCGTACCTCGTGGAGGTGGTGCAGACGACCGAACAGCCACAGACGCTTGGTCACGTGACCCAGGTGCTTCTTAGCATGGTTTTCCCCGAGTCCGGCAAGAAGATCCACGACTGGAAAACGGTTTTTGCGGTCGTGGACGCGGTCGTGCACAAAGCCAGTAAACTCGCCGGGTCTTCTGCGCAAATTTCGCCCCATCTCATGGCGCTTTTGGCGCACCTCTTTTCCGTCATAGTGAGGAACTGCCCCACGGCTGTTTTGTCCAAGCACTTCGAGTACATGGCGGGCTTTTTGGCGGCCAGCGACAACAACAAGTACTTTTTGAGCTTCTACGAGCTCTGCTACGTGAACGCACCCGAAAAAATGGCCACGTTTGGCGGCGTTCGCACGCTTCAGACCGTTGTTAATAAAACCACCTCTGAGGAACAGCTTGTTTACCTTGCGCAGAAGTTGCTGAAGATGGAAAGCCTGATTCCGGAGGCCGTTCTGCCTATTGTCATACTCTCGTTCCTCACCCAGCAGTTGTTGGAGATGATGGAAAGTGACCTCCAAAAACCGTACAGCGAGGCAGTTCTTAGGTCGCTTTTCTGGAAATTGAAGCTTTTACAGTTCAGCCCAGAAAATGAAAGCACCACGCCGCTCCGTGTTCTCCAGAAGCTCTCGGATGAAAGCTTACCTCAAACACCGTTCTTGCACGATGTGCTAGGCACCACTGTGAGTATCACCGTGAAACTTTCAAAGGCAACTTCCGATACTGATTCTGCGGAGGCACTGCAAATATACAAGCTCATCCGCGGATGCCTCGATACGTGTCGTGACTCGCTCGATTTCTTGGACGGGGCCACCAAATTCGTCCAAAAACATGCCAAAAAGGTGTCGCTTTTGGCGAGCGATAAAGACGAGATTTGCGAGGTCTTGGCTGCCAATTTCAGCTTGCCAGATCGGTGCGTGCGCGTGAAGACCGCAGATTTCTTGGCCAAGCTCCACGAAAGTGTTGGATTGCCTCTTCCGTTTGTTATCTCACAAATCCGCATCAACGACCAAGTTCCCTTGACCATCCCCAACGCGAACGACGTGAAAATGCGACTCCGCCATTTCATGGGCGAGTTTTCAAACAAAAAGAGGTCCAGCATCGAAAAGAGACAAATGTCGCAGTATGTCGTGGGTCTTTTGAGCAACAGTTTCCAGCCCTGCTGGTTGGCCGTGTACGAGTCGATCGCGCAGGTGGCGCAGGCGGGCTGCGCAGAGGACCTCTGGCACGTGTTGATGCACTTTGTGAAGTTGGACTACCAGCACCAGCACGAGCAGTACGCGGCGGAGGAGTTCGAACCTGACATGGAGGTCGTACCCACTTTCGACGTGCTTGACGAGCGGCTCAGCGCCAGTGTCGACGCTGCGGCCGCCACGGTGTTCAGCAGCGAGTCCGCGGCGCTCACCTCGCTCTTGAAAGATGCGCACAAACACAGCATAGCGCGGTCGTACAACCCCCAAATAAGGACCCGTATCATCACCGCGTTGCAGGCTGTTCCGTACATTGTGGAGCAGCACGGACCGGAATTCATCGACTACGTCGTGCAATTGCAAATTTCAGACGACGACGCGGAGTACTCGTCGTGGACGAACAAGGACAAACTCGCCATGGTGGCCGTTGCTGCCAAGTTCAAGAAAATGCGGAGAATCGACGGCAACGAGAAGCTCTTTGCACTCGTGCTTGAGAATCTTTCCTCCAAGCACGCCAACATCCAGCTGGAGTCGTTGGAGATTCTCTTTGCGTGGAACAAGCCGCAGATCAACAAGTACAGGGACAACTTGAAGAACTTGCTAGAGGACAAGCTCTTCAGGGACGAGCTCCAGTCGTTGGTGAACAAAAACGCCGACTCCAAGATCGAGGACCAGGACGCGCCAGAGGTGATTCCCATCGTGCTACGGATTCTCTATGGCCGGGCGAAAGGAGCGTCCAACAACAAGAGCAAGAACGGGCGCAAGTTTGCCATTGCCACGGTCTTGCCCAATTTGCCCGAGGCGTACATTGCGCAGTTTCTTGCGATTCTCGCGCAGCAGATCCAGTACGAGCCCTTTTTCGAGACGGGCGAACTCCCGGAGATTTCCAGGAAATATCTCTCCAGCATGGTGGGATATCTCAACATGCTTTTGGAGGTCTACAATGGTCTCGGGTACAAGTTTGCGCATGTCTTGCCGGGCACGATCCGCCCGTTGACGTACACGTTGTTGTGTTCGCAGAAGGTGCTCGATGCGGAAGGTGACGACGAGCTTACGGGCAAGATTGCTCGTACGGTGCGTTCGTTGGGGTTCCGGTGCCTCGACCATCTTTTCAAGATCACCGGCGCGAGCCACGACTGGACCGACGACGCCGGGCTCGTTTTCTCGTCCATCGTGAAGCCCAGACTTGCGCTTTTTGCACAGGAAAACGCACAGCAGCCGTCCGCATTGATGGGCACCATTCTAGGCTGGATCAACTCGCCCAGACTCGTGCCGTTCCTCTACATGGACGACTTCTCGGCCGTGGCCGCCACGATGGACTTGCTCGCAAACGCACACGCCAAGGACCCGGTCAAAGCGGCCATCTTGGACTTCTGCATCGCTGCGTTCACCCGGAAGGACATCGAGGACGACAAGTACTACACGCTTTTGGCCTTGGTCGTCGACGGCTTGTTGGCCGTGCTTCCACGGATTCTCGAGGACACCGAGGACAAGGATATCAACGCGCGTGCAGCCACGTTGCTTCTTTTGATCATCGAGGGAGGGTACGTGCGGGAACACGCCACCAGAAAGGCGCTTTTGGAGTCGTGCGCGTCGGCCATCCGCAAGCCGCCAGCACAAATCGGAGCCAACGATCGTGTGAGTTTGCTTCTCTCGTTGGTGTCGATTTTGGACGGCTTCGAGTGTGCCTTCGCGGACATATCGACGCTCTACGACGTGTGCTCGCTGGCGTTCCGCTCCTACAAGGACCGCAATGTGCGCGAGGCGTTGGTGCAGATCTTCGGGGTGCTTGGGGCGCAGTTTCCCGAGGTTTCCGTGGTGAGCGGACTCTTGGCAGACTTGAACGCGTACTCCCCCAGCAGGCGATCGGAGCCCGACTTCGAGCGCCGCTTGGGCGCGTTCAAGACGATAAACGAGCAGCTCTACACGCAACTCTCGCCCGTGCAGTGGCTCCCCATTGTCCAGGCGTGCTTGTTCTTCATCAACGACCCGGACGAGATGGCGCTCAGGACAAACGCGTCCTACACGTTGACGCAGTTTATCGCCGGGCTCGCGGGCAGGCCGGATGCGGACGGGCACAAGAAGTTGTTCTACGACGTCGTGGTGCCCAACGTGCGCGCAGGCTTGAAGAAGGACTCGGACGACATCAAGGACGGCTACATCCACGTGTTGGCGGCCGCGGTGAAGCACCACCGCTTGTTCCCCGAGCTGCCCGAGTTCGCGTCCATGCTGGTCCTCCTCTCGGACGACCCCGACACAGACTACTTCCAGCAGTTCACGCACATCCAGATCAAGTGCAGGCAGCAGGCCATCCGCAGCTTGGCCGGCCACAAGGACCAGCTCAGCGCCGAGTGCCTCTACCACTACCTCTTGCCCATGACGGAGTCGTACACGGCATGCGACAGCGAGAAGATGCGCCCGGTGTTGGACGACACCCACATCACGTGGGCCCAGCTCGTGCCGCGCCTCCGCTGGGACCACTTCCGCACGTTGTTCCGCAAGCACATCCGCGCGGCGGGCGCCGCGGACGCGACCCGTGACCAGTACCGGTTGGTGGTGCACCTCTCGCTGGGGATGGCCGCGGCGTTCGCCGGGCCCGCCGGGCTCGCGTGCATGCCGGAGAGCACGGAGGGCGCCATCATGCGGGACTTCTTCGAGCCCATCATGAAGGTCGTGCGCGTGGGCAGCGACGACACGGTGGAGGCGCGCACGCTCTTGGTGGAGGCCGCCGTCAACTGCCTCTTGTGCGTGCCCGACGCGGTGGCGGAGTCGGCCATCTCCGGCACGCTCACCAGCACGTGCCAGGTGCTCCGCTCGCGGTACCAGCCCACGCGAGACGCCGTGCGCCGCACGCTCTGCAAGGTGGCCAAGCTCGTGGGCGCCAAGTACTTGAAGTTCCTCGTGCAAGAGTTGAAGACGGCGCTCTCGCGCGGCGCGCAGATCCACGTGTTGAGCTACACGCTCCACGCGGTGTTGGCGGCCGTGCGCGAGGACTTGGAGCCCGGCGACTTGGACGACTCCGCGCCGTTGATTGTGGACATCGTCATGGAGGACATCTTCGGCGCCGCGGGCCAGGACAAGGACGCGGAGGGGTACGTGAGCTCGTGGCGCGAGGTCAAGTCGAAAAAGAGCTTCGACACCGGCGAGGTGCTCTGCACGAACATCTCGCTTCCGGCGTTCAAGTACCTCGTGGAGCCGGTCAAGATGCTCCTCAAGGTGAACATCCCGTTGAAGACCCGCCGCAAGCTCGACGACTTGCTCGTCAAGTACTCGCACGGCATCATGCACAACGCCGGCGCCCGCACGCGCGACGTGTTGGTGTTGTGCTACGAGTTGCACCAGCAGTCCACGGCGGTGGAGTTTGCCGCGAGGAAGGCGCCCGCGACGAAGGAGGACCACTTCTTGGTGGCCGTGCTGCGGCCCGTGACCATGACCGTGGACCGCTCGCAGGTGGTGTTTGCCTTGCAGAAGTGGAGCTACGAGCTCATGCGGAGTGCGCTCGGAAAGCACCCGCACTTGATGACGGTCGCCAACCTCGACGGGTTCCTTCCGCTCATCGAGTCCAGCTTGGACTGCGAGGACGAGGGCCTCCTTGTTTCGTTGTTCCGCGTGTTGGACGTGGTGGTCAGGCTCGACTTCGGCGACGCCCGCGTCGGCTTCTTCACCCTCACCGCCACCCGGGCGTACACGGTGATCCAGAACTTGGCGTCCACGGCCAACGAGCTCTCGCAGACGTGCTTGCGGTACTTGGCGACGATTGTGCGCTACAGGCCGGAGGTCAAGTTGAGCGACTCGGCCATGACCTACGTGCTTGTGCGGATCTTGCCCGACTTGGAGGAGCCGGAGAAGCAGGGCCTTGCCTTCAACTTCTTGAGGGCCGTTTTGCACAGGCACGTGATGCTCCCGGAGGTGTACGAGGTCATGGACAAGGTGGCCAGCATCTTGGTGGTCAACCACAACAAGGAGATCCGCGACATGGCGCGTATTTTGTACCTCCAGTTCTTGATGGAGTACGAGCAGGGCCCCGCCAAGTTGGAAAAGGCGTTCCGTTTCTTGGTGAACAACTTGGCCTACCCGACCCAGGCGGGCCGCGAGTCCGTCATGGAGGTCATGCACTCGATAGTGCTGAAGTCCTCGGAGGCGCTCTTGGCGCAGCTCGCCACCAGTTTCTTTGTGGGTTTGGCCAACGTGGCCGTCAGCGACGACGCGCTGAAGTGCCGTGAAATGGCGGCTGCGCTTCTCCTTCGTCTTTTCCAGAAGGCGGGGAAAACCCGCGTAGCCGAGATGGAGAACTTCACTCTCTCGTGGATGGCGCAGAAAAACAACCGCTTGCTCCGCCGCTGCGGGCTTCTGGTCTACAAGATCTACCTCTCTGCGTTCGGCTACGGGGCGTGTGAGAAGCTTGATTCCACTGCGTTTTCGCTCGTGGACAACGTCATTGCGTCGTCCAGGAACGGCGACGCGAACAAGGATCAGACAGATAAGGAAACAGAAAGGTCCTACGAAGATGACGAAACGGACACTGCGTGGGAGGACGTCTACACCGCCATGAGCGTGTTTTCCGGCATGTGCCAGTCCATGGGCGACGCCATATTGCAGCCGCCGTTCGAGCCAATCTGGCGCCACGTGCTCGACTCCATCCTCTACCCCCACACGTGGGTGAGATTGCTCTGTTCCCGCTTGGTGGGGGTGCTTTTGAGTAACTTGGATAAGGTGGCGTTCTCGCTCTCCGGCGAGCAGCTCCAGACCATCAGCTACCGTCTTTTGCGGCAGTTGGGTGCGCCAGTGGTGGCGCCCGATTTGGGCACGCAGGTGGTCAAGAACATGATCCAGCTCGTGACCAAGTGGAACAGTGAGAATGCGCCGTACTATGCGTTTGACGAGGGTGCGAAACAACAGGACAAGGAGGAAACTGGCGAGAATGTCGAGAATCGCAAGGACAGCAGTGACCCACCCAGGTATGCGCTGGCCGTCGACTTCGTCTTGGCCCGTGTGTGTGCACTCATGAGACACGACACCCGCACGGACCCCTCGTTGACCGCCAGAAAAGCGGCGATCCAGCTCGGGGCCGTCATCGCGCACATCGTGCCGGCCGAAAAGTTGCCTCTGGTCGCTCGCCAGCTCCTCTTGGGGCTCTACTACATTCTCGAGCAGGACGCGTACACGGACGCGGAGAACGAGGTGTTGGAAATGGCCAAGGAATGCAACAAGGCACTCGAAGACAAGTTGGGTGTCACGGCGTATCTGGAGATCTGGACCTCGGTGAGGAAGCAGGTGGACCAGAAACGCCTGGCGAGGCGTGCCAAGGAGGCGCATTTGGCGATCCACGCGCCCGACGTGGCGGCGAGACGGAAGTTGAAGAAGCACGAGAACTTCCGGGCCAAGAGGAAGAACCGCAAGGACGAGAACGGGTACTACCGGGCGAAGCGCACGAAGCGGAACGAGGCGTGATTGCGGGGACGACTGGCTGGCCCTGGTTGGTTCGTGTCTGTTGGGATTTGTACTAGATGAGGAAAGTGTTATTAATGAGGAACATCTCAGCGATGGTGTATGAATAATTAGGATGTATTAATGATGATTAGGGATGTGGGATGTCAAGGATGAGAAATGTAAAGGATGAGAGATGTAAAGGATAAGGATGTAAAGGATAAGAGATGTAAAGGATAAGAGATGTAAAGGATAATAGATGTAAAGAACATGAGATGTAAAGGATAAGAGATGTAAAGGATAATAGATGTAAAGAACATGAGATGTAAAGGATGAGATGTAAAGTATAAGAGATAAAAAGTACAAGAGATGTAAAGGATAAGAGAGGTATTAAGGATTTGCATACGATGAGAGGTCTATCAACGTGAGAAGCTCGCTAAGAATGGATAACCGAACTTTACTGCTTTGCATAGTGTTGTAAGCGTAGACGGGTCATCTATGGTGTTCGGTGGGTGATGCCAAGAGTTGGCCGAGCTTCACTGCATAACGAAACACTGGCAGACATGGTAACTTTGGGAGGCATCGTTTCTGTGCTGGTACGATCTGCACTAATGTCGTGGTACGTTGTTTAAGACTTCCCAAAGAGTCTCATGCTTCCGTAACTTGCCGTTAATCTCTACTCAACTGACGCAGTCCAAATCACTAAACCTGTTTGTTAATAGGTTTTGGTTGCTTATTTTGCCAGATTGGATACAATGTATTACATATAGCAGTAATCCAGGCAGCCTTCTCGTCTCCATACACGAACCGTTGTTTGAATAAATGGGGGATGTTGATCCATGGCTGCTTGAAGACAAGCGACAATTCTAATAGATTGTTCGAAAGATAAGCACCCTCGTCTCTTAGATATTGTAATATTATAGAAGCTCAACAGCCCGTTTTCGTATACCCGTAGCTAGGCTTTGTTGGAGAACCGCTTCAAAGGTCGAAAAGACCAACATGGTCAAACATTGCAGATAAAATATCCATGGCATTGCTTACTGTTTGCTTAAACGACATTCAAGCTCCATTCGTTAGTTATCCTCGAAAAGCTCTTATCTAAAACTTATCTACTAAAAGCCCTTCTCTAAAGAGTATCACCGTTAGGTAACATGGCCTGGTGTTGCCTACATGTCTTCCTTATCCCCCCATAGTCAGTTGATATTCTGCAAGCCAGGGGTTCAACGCTATGCGGAACGACAGCAGTTCTTGTGATGCGATCATCATTACCACAACTCTTTCTAGCGTTGGTGTACACTTCACAACCCTCTGATAGTCCCTCGTCTAAGCATTATGTATTAAACGATCTATTTGTTTCGATGGAGAACACGATGGCAACTCGTTTGAGGATATGCAACACGCCTCAGTAGAAGCAGCACTTTCCCAACTCCGACCGTCCTGTTCACTACTTCAATTTTTAACATGTATACTACCACCTTCATCTCTGCGGTCTCAATACTTGAGATTCCCATGGGCTCCATCATATCGGAAAACGACTTGCCCACACACTAGGCTACATTATGTGGTGTCACCACACTTAAAGGGACTGTCTAATGGCCTGTAGCAGTAGTATCACCGTCTTTAAGAGAAAAGGCAGTACCCTCCATACTTCAGGGGCCACTTACTCTACCCCGAATATTCTCCGTACACTGGTCTTCTCTGATTCCTTTCAACGAGACTTTAATGCCAAACAGAGGCAACCCCTCCCTATTTACCCTACCTCGGACGCCCCAGATACTACAAAAAATACAAATGGCAACCTTCCACCCAACGGAAGTACCATTCGTTCACCCCCATATCAGTCCCATGAATCGCCCCTTGTTCATCCATTTTCCATTATTTAGATCCTGTTGACAGACCCCCTACAATTTCCTTCGCTTGGCCGGGTCCTCCTCCGTTTCCGGTAGTTCCTCCATAAAGCTGTCGTTTTCCCGTCTCAGGCCCTCGGCCTCCTCGTCCTCGCCATTATCGTCGTCGTCCTCGTCATGCTCCTCATTTTCGTCGCCCATTTCCGAGGGCGTTTCGGGCATTTCGTGCTCCGCAACCTCATCGTGTATTTCGGGCTCCATATGCGACACCCCAAGCTTGATCTTCAACGGCTTTTTCGTCAACACGTCGTCATGTTTGCGTTTATTGTACACCACCATCTCGCGGTGGTACCGTTCTCTGTCCTCTTCATACAACTTCAAGTATGGGATCTTCGCCTCCTCACTGAGGCTCTTCCACATGTCCGTCAACACGCGGGTGAGCTCCGTCACTGGCTTGCCCGGATTATGCTTCTCGAGCTCTGCCCTGACGCGATCTTTTTCTCTGTCGCAGAACATCAAGTACGCATTGGTGGGACGCTTAGGGAGGTTGGGGTCACGGGCCGCCTTTCTGAGGGCCGCCGCCAGCACCGGGCCACGGCCTTTTTTCGCTTTTGTTTTCTTCACAAGTTTGAAATTCAAGTTATCGTCGGCCAATAGCGGAGCGTATGGACGCGCCATGGATTCGGCGTTTTCGGGTACTTCATCCTCCGAAAAACGCACCACCTGTGCCTCGAGCCGCTCCAAAAGAACCGCATACTCGAGCCGGAGCCTGCGGATCGACATGCGTGTGCGTGAAAGAGCTATAGTAGAAATCTCGTTGCTTTCTTCCACTTCTGCTATGCGCTTGCGCAATTCCTGGCATTTCACTTTGAATTTTTGTTCTGCGTGTTAGTAAATTGGGAATAGGAGAAACTGGCACTAGTGGATCACATACCTTCGCTGTCGGGTGCAGATTCCTTGACATTGACCATGGTGGATGTGTGGTAGATGAATATCAAGGACTTCCTATCAGGTATGTCCCAGTAGTGTTGGTGTGGTGAGCACTTGTATGCACACCGACTTGAGAACGAGTATATTTGACTATGGAAAACACTGAAAAGAACAAAGAGTGCAGCCTGCTCACAGAGCCGCCGCTGATTCGTCAAGAACGAGAATAGAAAAAACGCAGATGGGATCAAAATCTGCACAAAACTGGAGGCATCTGCCTCACACCACTACCAGGGCCCTAATTTCACTCCCGCAACACCTCAAAGTCGGACTCCAAGTCCTCGGCCTCGGTGACGCTTATCAAGTCATAGTCTTCATCCTCCACCTCTTCTTCGGACATGGTCATGTCCTCGTTGGTTACGGAGGATTCATGGGCAATTGTGGCCAGCGACTGGACTTCCTTGGGCATTGAAGGCAAGAGCACGGAATGGATTGAGGCCGTGGCAAACGAGTGGGCGCTTGAAGACGACGCGTGGAGAGCCGACTCCGCTTTCTGCTCCTGTTCCTCCGGTGTGGCTCTCAAGGAAGCCAACTCTAACTGTCCGCTCATGTTCTTCAAGCTGAGCAGGCACTCGCCGGCGAGTTCGGCCGAGCTCAACACAATCTTGAATGGGTACTTGAAGTGCGTGTTGCTCACAGAGACGTTGAACTTGGCCGTTCTGTTGGGCAAGATGCCGTGTCTTTTCTCGATCGGAATTGACGCCACAGTCATGTCAAAGCAATTCACGACGCTCAACGACAAACCGGTGCATTCGATTACCCGGTCGCTCTTGTTGGTGATGAGCACCTGCGACAAAGACTTGCCCTTTGGCACCACCACAACATCGACTAATAAGGTATCCAACGATCCCCCTTTGACAACACTTGTTTCCTTCACTACTGCAGGCTCCGCGTGGTATACGGGCTCATCGGGTGTTCCCACCTCTTGTTCAAAGTCGTCTGCCTCCATAGCCAGTTCATTCTGAGTCTCCTTGTCCGCCACCTGTGCTCTCAAGACGAGATCCATCAACTTTTCAAACTTCGAGCCATCGCCCTCCACCAACGCCTCGAGCTCCTGATACTCTTCTGCCTGGTCCTTCAAAATTTGATGTTCAGCTTGTTTTTGTCTAACGGCCTCTTCATCTTGAGCGGTTGGATATGGGTTTTTTACAGGACATCTGCCCATGGGATAGTTGAACATTACCTGCGGGTTTCCACGAGTCCGGAGGAATTGCTGGAAAATCTGTGAGTCCTCGATGGCGAGCATCGCGTGCTGCAGGGAGTGTGCGCCGGAACTCTTTTGGTTGTTGTAGCAATTGGAGCAAAGGTCAAAATCATCACAGATCATGCACTTGTAGCGCCAGCCAGAGATATACTTCGAGTCGTCTTGAGGGCCACATTGGTCGCACACGACGCCACTGTGGACCACCGAGTTTTCCTTGCTATGGCCGGTCGTTTTTTCGGAGAAATCATTTTCACACTTGTCCCGAGAGTCTCCCGAACTAGCGTCATCTGCCATGAACTCATCTGGTGCCATGGTCTGCGTGTACAAACTCGAAAACGATCTCATGAGCTCGTATATTTCCGACTTCTGGAACTCGCTCACCAACCGCCGGAACTGGTCAACAGCCTCTGCTCCAGGTGAAGACAGAGGGACGTCTCTAGGCGCAGGCTGGCTCTTTCTCCGCACATTGATTCGCAACGTTTTCTTGACCTTCAAACTGCGGTGAAGGTCCTTGAAATCAGACACGGATTCTACGGGCACAAACCCCTTACATTTCTTGGATTTGCGCTCGAAGATGAGGTTGTCGGCGGGCTCGTGTTCAAATACCGTATTTCTCAAAATAACGTGGGGGGCAAGGTTGCGCTTGGAGTCGAGTACGTGGATCTCCGACCGTGCAATCAGAGACGATATCTCCTGTAACGGAGAGCCGGTCTCGCCGAGGTACACAATGTGCAATGTGATAGTGTTGTCGCTCATGTGGAAGTGGAAATTGGTTTTGTTTTTGTTTGTTTCTGGTTTTTGTGTGGGATGGCGTGGAGTAGGAGAATGTTGGCTATGCCTGATAAGACAAGTGTGGAGGCGTATCCTGGGCGTGCACATAAGTACTCAGGTTTGGACCGCAACCTGGTGGCAAAGGTGACCGAAAAAAGGCCGGCAACTTCAGGTCACACGCCACACGGCAAACGCTGGAAAAAACGGAAACTGGAAATTTTAAATGGCTTGAAGGTGTAGATATTTTGTGGTGGTACTTTTGGTGTGGTCTCAACTTTTTGTCTTTTTTTGGACTTTCGTGGATTCTTTCAAAAGGTGGGGTGGTGGGTTTTGCCGCCGAGGTTCGGGAGGTCAATTGTGCCAGCACGTGCCATAGACTTCTTTGTTTAGTTGATCGCAAAATGACAGCTTGGGCCCACAAGCGACCAGTTATATACTATACAGGATATTCAAGGTGTGTACTGCTTATCTATACTTCAAAACGTTGTCTTGTGCTTTGCCCCGGGATTCTGGGAGATTTTGGTTTTTGCAGCTGCCAATATATCAGCAGTCGCGTGCGCTGATACGCCTGCTCACGTGACACGGGTGCTTATCAGCTGACAATACATGATACAACTTCCAAGAACGTGAAAATAATTTGAGCTGAAGGAGACAATCGTGGTCTCCAGCGAAAGGTTACAAAATACTTAACAGACTCACACTGAAAGATCGTCCCGCTTATCACTCCACAGGAACACTATCTTATGTGCACGCCCTTCACATGACCAACAAAATTCACCGCGGAGCCAGCTTATCATCGACTACAAACCGAACCAAATACTTACCCAGAAATGGCACTTCAACTCAAGAAAAACAGGTTTAAATTGTCCACAGCAGCCACGGGCGCGCTTATTATTGGCGCGGGGGTCTTGCTTTTCAAAACTTTCCCCCACTTGAAAACTTCGCTTTTGTCTCGGTTCTCTGAAGACTCTACCGAGGAAGAAGACGGACATGAGGTTGTGCAGTTGAACAAGGAAGAAGCCACGCTCCCAGAAGAATCCACGGAATCTCTCCTTTTGGAAAACAAGATCCCAGCTGACGTGTCAAAATGGTCAGACACCACGTTGAAGAGCTACTTGACAGAAGTAAGTACCCTCGATTTCCGCCATGCCCACCCAAAAAGCTAAAAACGCAAACATCTTCATCTCTAAACAGGGAAGTCGCCTCAAAACCGGCTCTCTAGGCTCCTGTTTTTTGGGACTTTGGACTTGTAAGAATACTAACCACCGCAGAAAGAAGTCGGTCCTCCTCCCAATGCTAGCCATGATGAGCTTGTATCCATTGTTAAGTCAATACAACAGGCTATTTAATGCAAACCTCAACGTCGTGCTTGCGGTGCGCTACCTCATCCTACGCATGCTCTTGCTCATCAAATACGTGACTAATCTATAATTGTATACTAATTTAAGCACTGACCCATCTCTGCTTACTTCTTGGCACTGGACCACTGTTTCAACGCATTCTCGAAAATGGGCCTCGTCAAACCGCGCCTATAATCCTTGATAAACGCAAAATGGCACCCGATGGACTCCACGTCTCTATTTCTGGCTTCGTCGTCGAACAATATAAAGCTTCCCGCTTTTAACTCCTTTTGGAGCCCAAGGTCTTCCACCGCTCTTGAAATGTGCTTGATTTTAGTGCCCTCGCCCCATTGTAAAGAGTGGAAGTACTGGATCATGGGTTTGCCGTCGATTTTGAGCAACGACAAGATTTTCTTGGCAATGTGTGGAGTCGGCGTTCTGCTGGCGCTGATTATGGTGACGTCGTTCTCCACAAGCTCTCTGATAATCGACTCCACATCGGGGCAAAGTGCAATTTCGTAGCCGGAAGAGTCTTTGAGTTCAGAGTCCGTCACGTGCGTGATCGGTGGGTCCACGTGATAGTCACACCAGAAGGGCCACAACGTGTAGTCGAGATCAAATACCACCGCGGTGGGGTAGGAGTAGGCTGTCATTTGAGAACTGAGGGAATAATACTGGTGGAGGATCTAACGGGGTCTTTATCTTTGTGGTGCGTGCGCGTACCGAAAATGCGCGAGTTGGCAGGTTGCTGCCAGCAGTGGGTGCAAAAAGTTTGGTTCATTGTAGGTCTAAGATTCTGGGGATTTATTGAGGGAGAACAGATCGGAGGCTTGGGGGGTATAGCGTGACTATATCGAAGTCAATATCGAAAAACGTCGGAGATTCCGGTCACGTGTAATGACGGAAGATGCCAGGTGCTAGGATGGACCCGTGAATAATGTTGGGTGTTTACGCAGTTTTCAAGCAGAGTTTTCCTTTACTTGGTGAGCAATCATCACAAGGAAAAAGTTGCTTCTTGAATTCGTCTGGTTTTGATTTCTCCAAAGGGAACAGCACGAGCGAAGTTTCGGCAAAAGTGCTTTTTGTAGCTTTATTGCACCTCTGGGTGAATTAATGCAAACTTCTGATGAGACAAAACCCATAGCCATTTGGACTAGACACGGTGTTCAAAACAATGATCTTTTCCATTGCCACCATGTATCCAGGCTCCTTTGATGAATTGGCGCCTATCGCACGTATTCCCACTATAATCCAACTCTCCTCCCCTTGCAGTTGGCGATTCAAAAGAGTTACTTTCCAACTTCAGGTGGCCCTTGTTACCACTGAAGTTACCCCAGCTTCATTTTTTCTTTTCCATTCGGAACGCACTCCACCCCAAGCCCTCCACAATGCACATACCTAGTGCATGTGTGGAGACATGACCGTGGACGACGAGGACGACGTTTTGGCTGTTCTGGCAGCGTGCAAGTCATCCTCAAAGCTCTGTAGAATAAGCGCTACCGCCACCAATATAAGCGAGCGGAACTCAACCGCACTACTCTGGTCCTGTTTTCCCACTGCATACGTATACATCGAAAACACGGAACATTTCTTCGTACGGCTGAACATCTCCCACGACCGGTGGAACTCAAACGTGCCACATTTGTGGGGCGACGTGTACTTGGTGCGGTCGCTGGGGTGCCACTTGAACTGGAAAATGTTGTGAAAACGACCGCCTAGTAAGGGGTTGTCTCTCTGCACCTTCATCGAGGAGTCCATGTGGTCAAGGAGGCTCCCTTGGTCAGGCGCCAAGAGATAGAGCTCATACAAAAAGCGGTCCGGGTTCAAGAGCGGGTTGATTGCCTTAACAAAGCGGAACCGGTCATTGTGGATTTTCAAGTCCACAAGCGGGAGCCTGGTGTGCTGGATGATCACGGTCTCGACCCCCTTGATCTGGAGCCTGTAGCGGCAATATCCCACGAATTTTCTCCGTAGCACCTCGCCAATATGCCGGTTGTCAACCTTGTTGTAGAGCCTGTCCTTGGCGTCGGGCGAGGGGACACACTCGAAAAAGCGGAGGTAGCTAGTGTCTCGTATGCCAAAACTGATCGAACGTTTGGTGACCATAAGCGGTAACCCGATGGAGCTATTCTGGGCCTTTTTGGCGCGTGGGAAGTCCGCGTGGCAGCTGGAGAGCCTCCGGTGCTCCTTGTACATGGACATGGACTTCTCCGACGGAAACACCTTGAGGTTTCTGTCTGTGATTCCGTTCGTTATGACGAATTCCTGCAATTCCATGGGGGGACACGAAGGGCCCAGCAGGGTTCTTCTCTGCAGTGCTGGCGGCATATACCTATCCGTGGTGGCGGGTCTGGCGCTCATCCTCGGTGTTGATGTAGTATGGATATTCTGGTTTGCAACTTGGGTCGGCTGCAAACGGTGCTACGCGAAACGGTACAGGAACCAAGTGCGGTGGGCAGTGTCTCAGAATATCATCAGGTAAGGTTTTTTTTTTTTGACTAGCCCAAAATATGGGGGACATTTTAGGATGCTTTACACCTAGTTGTGTGGGACAAGGTGGTGGTCAGGGTTAGTAGGGCGCAGGAGCCAGTAGAGCACATACTCATTTTAGACATGGTCAGTACGATCAACTTGCCATTACAGTGGTCAGCAGAGTAACAGGATACACGGATGTGCATTGTGGAGCTGATTTTGGTTAAATCTACAAGATGAGGTTTGAGTATTGTAGAATATGATACGTAGCCAAGTAGAACCAAAGGTAGAAGTCGTTTCCATTATTTTCATTGTTTAATTTTATATTAGACTCACCGTTCCTAATATCTCTGTTGGCTTAATTTCAAGATACTCTGATGTTCTCTTGTTTCAACTTTGGGGACCCCCAAGTTATCTAGCAAGGGTGGCTATTCTGTGACGATCGTTCTCCAACGTATCGTAGTGAACTGAACAAGCATACTTCCATTGCAACCCACAGGGCTCAGAATATGTAGCTTTTATTTCTATCAGTTTTGATCGGACCGATCGCTGGAAGTACGGCTGCCTCAGTTCCAGCCTGGGTCTATACGTTGTAACCAATGCGAATAGAGTTAACACTGGCACCCTGTTTCCGTCATGAACACGAATAGTTGCGTGACGTTCTCGCCTTTGATGCGTATGACGAAGAATGATCTACTGTACGGTTTCGAGCGTTTAGGCTCACCATAGATGACTTGTGGTGGCTCGGTATAAAACATCGATAAGTACCAGTTATAACATTGGAGAAGTGTATTATCTTAGCTGGAGTTAATAAAACCCACCGCACTAGTGCTAGCTCGTGGACCAGAATATTCCACCACATTACCCACCGTCTAGTCTACGACTCTTTATTACCAGTCCCCATTGTTGACAAGACCGCAGCAGACAACATGTCCATTTGCGGGTCTTCGTCCCCCCGTATTTACAAGAAGCGCGCAGCGGCCCCATTTGGCCAGCCAAACAGGGTACGCCATCAGCGTCCTGAGTCTTGCCAAGCGCCATCGGAATGGCTGATGTGCCAGGTGTTGAGAATGGTTTGAGGAATAGCAGGGCGAGATTGCAAGAATGGGAATAGTCCACTCGGACCTTTGTGCAGAAGTATCTCCACTCGGCGAGCAAGCATGTGACGAATGGGGTATCATTTTGGGATCCTTTTGAATGTCCAACTTGAATATCCACCTCCAATCCCCAGGATTTTCCCCACGAACATCCACCGCTGACACGGATGGTCCCAAGATCAACAGCAATAAAGCCGTCTCCCCCTAAAACAGCCCGTGACCTCCACCTCAACACGATACCCCCATTATCAGAACAATCCAGTGTTGCACCTGCTAGTCTCCTTCAACCACGTGTCCATATTATCTTCCCGAAACCATACCAGCCCAGAACAACCAAAACCACATCCCTCACCATCCCTAGTCCTTCACCTCAAACTCCGAGTCCTCGTTTATTTTCTTCCCGTGGAACTGCGCCGACGAGCCCACCCTGATTTTGCGCCCGAAGAAGTCAAACTCCTCAACTGGGTACTCGGGCGGAAGCTCGTCGCCCTTATCTAAGAGCTTATCATTAAGTGAGAGGGATTTGCCGTATTCGGGCAAAGACGCCAAACCCCGCTGGCCCATGAACCGCTTATCGCTCAGCGAGAAGAACCCGTATTTCCGTACGTTGGCCTCGATCCACACGAACCCCATCTGGCCAAAATTGGCCTGGAACTTGCCGTTGGTGGAAAAACACCCAACTGCAGGATAGAGGTCCAAGTAACAGCCCTTCATCACGTCCATGATTTTTTTCCCGTTTCGCGTGATGAAGTACGTTCCTGAGGACACGACGTAGCCAAACCCGACCACATCTGACTGCTTGAGTGGCGGGAGCACCTGTGCGTTATATAGGCTGTCTCCTCCGTTGTGCTGCTGCAACGGAGTGGGAAACGGCTTGTTGATTTTCAAATTCCCCGTCAGCTCGTACGCCATCAGGAAGTTGTTGTACCCCGGAAGGCGGAACGACGAGGGGTACGGTTTGGTCACGAGACCAATGGCAAAATGCGCATTTGGCAAGTCGTCCCCCATTTCGAACACCTTGACCTCAAAGTATATGGTATCCGGCGACCTGTTCTTGGTTGGTAGCGGGTACCGCAGAACCGCGGTGGCAGTCGAGTACGACGCGTCGTTGTTGGTGAAGTTGATTTCTGTTTTGTCCTCCACGATGAAACGGGCAGTCAAAATGTCGTGCTCCTGCTCAAACTCGAACGCGTTGATGCCGCAGTCCTTGATCACGAGCTCGTCCTCGCGCGTAAACGACTTTCCCCGCACGTGGCCCGGGTCCGGCGGGTGTGTTTTCTGGAACTCCTGCCCTTTGATGTACGCCCTCTGTTCCTCGGGGGACAACGTCGTGAAGTCGTGTTCCTCTGCGAGCGCCAAAAGGGCCTCCTCGTCGTTCAAAAAGGCATGGTCCACATCGCCGGCACGAAACGTGTCGTGGAGGAGGGGGCGAGTTTCGTCGCGGGTGTGTGAATATCCGGCTAGCCAGAAGGCAAAGTAGGAGATCAAGGCCAGTATGAGGAAGACCAGGAAAATGACCACACCGACCACGCCGAGCATTTTGATTTGTTTTCAGGTTCGTGTCTATGTGCGCTTTTCGAATAGCAGTGATTTTCGGATGGCTCGTGTCTTTTGCGTTTTTCTCTGGCTTACTGTTTTTTCTCTGGCTTACTGTTTTCTGTTTTTGGTATAGCGTGGGCTGGCGCACTGTGGGGCATGTGGCGTGGTGGCACGGCGTGGTGATGTGCAGGACGATGTGATGGTTGTGTGCACGAGTATATATTGGTATAGCTGGGTGGTTATGAATTTGGGGGGATTTTAGAAATGGTGGGTTTTAGAATTAGGTGGATTTTAAAATTAGGTGGATTTTATAAATGGTGGGTTCTAGAAAGGTGGGTTTTGGAAATGGTGGGTTCTAGAAATGGTGGATTTCAGAATTAGGTGGGTTTGTGAAATAGTGGGTTTTGGCATACTTGCACGTTGTGAGCTAGACTGGATATTGTGTGAAAGACTGCTCAAGTACACATCTTGGCTGGATTCTTCTGTTTCTTACTTCTTGCGGCAGTGATAGCTGCTGTAGACTAGCTTTCTAGTGGCCCACACTTAAGCCTGGTTGTCGTATTTAGCACAACAAGCACACAGGTGAATAGAAAGGACACAGGAGGTAAGCCTGACTACAACACTTTCACGAATGATCGCTACAGAGATCGGCAAGGTGAAAGGAACTGAACCGTTTTCTGAAATTATTCTTTAGTGTGTGTTTTCTAGGCTAAGAAAGAATGGGTATTCAATGCGTAGTACGCGATGTGCTATGTAATAGTTCGATTGTGTGGTTAAGATCTTGGAGTAGTACACTACAATTAATATATAGAATACACTCTTTGTAGAGTGTCCACCCTTTTGGCGTATACTAACAAAGAAAGCCACACCTCCTGGGAATCCCAACCACTATCCCAGCTGTTGTTCTAATACTAACATCTGGTATTGAATACACGATTTACCAGGAATGTGTGACAGATCATATGCGAGCTAAGCTCTTGATCTGAAAGGATAGTTCCAAAATAAGGCCCAGATTCGAATCCCATTCAAACCGAGTAAAGTAGTTTATGGAACAGTTACCAGATGAACGGATCTAGTTGCACCCACGGACTTTGCAGCAGTACGTGTGTCAAAAGTCCGATGTTGAAGATCTGAAGGATCCACAAACTGAAGCTTTGAAATCCAAAATAATCTTTTCGGTCGATACTCTTGACCTTCCTGGTCCTCAGAAACGATCACCACTGTAGAGACTCACCTAAGATCCCACTTACGGATTTGACAGGCCACTCATATGGTTCCGGTGCCCAATAGATATGACAAAAGGCTGATGATGTAGCCCTAGTCGAGTGACAAGACCGAAACCCAAAACCACTGCAGCTTCGATTCAAAAAGCACCCTTTTCCTATAGCTTTAGGGATACTCGCGAAGCCTTTAGATTCGCTTCTGCTCCGCCTAGAACGGCCAATATAGTAACTACTAAAACACTGAAAGAGCCAAATGGCACCTGGGCCAGGAAAGAAGAAAGATATTCAAACCAACTCGCGATCTAATTATTCTTGGCTTACGCTCAAAATATACATCCCATATCGGCATCTGCACCTCATCTTTTAGTGGCTTTTCTGATGAAAATCTCCTTGTGTGGCCATCTTGCCTAAAATGAAGCTGGAATTTCCCATTGTCTAAACATGTTTAAAAACACTCCATCTGTTGAATACACTCTTCCTAAAAGGAACTTTATGATAGGTCGAGGCTGTTTTGAAAACAGAACAATAGATGCGTTTGGTTACTTACGAACACTATCTTCGAAGCCTCGACTTCTGGTCTCGCTGTTTCTGGGTAAAGCTTTTTGGGTAAAACTTTGCTTAATTAGTAGAATGGACGACTGAAAGCCATCTTTGTTTCACCAAAAGCATAGTAGGCTAGTGTATGCCCATCGCCAAGTCACACAAAACTATTACCCGTAAAGAAGAAAATCGTACCTGTACACCTCACAGGAAACGAGACGAAAATCAACTCGTTAAGAGACTTTCTATCGCTCACGATTGTTGAAAAATCATGCAAACGCTCGGACTTGGGGTTGCCCCATGACACTGGTGAACATTGCTACTGAATATGCCATGTATCACGAGTTTTTTCCACCAGCTTGTGTCGAAAAACGCCCCTGGGCCTCTCGTCGTCGTCTTGCAGATACTTTTCCACATATCCTGTATGCCCTTTGGCGATTGCTCACTGGCTCGTGTTCCTGTTCAAGTAAGTGACGATGTGGTGAGAAGTGACCTAGGTCTGTGTATTCGGAACCTTTTTTTTCGGAAATCTTTTGATGTTAGCACTATCTGGTCCTTTCACTATCTGGTCTTTTCACTGTCTGAATTGAAAAAAATGCTATCCCTTCCGATATTGCTAACATCAAAGGTGAGACCATAAGAAGCAGACAGGTTGTGTATGTTTCGCCCTGGGCACATTCTGTCACCAAACTACTGACCCATACACGGCCAACCTAGTACAGCCTACGGTACAGAGCAGTATGAATATTAAGGTGCATCATGCCTACATGGACAGCCAGTGTCACGCACGCCAATACCAACACCCTCTTCATACTGGTCTGTATGACTGCGGGTCTCTTCATGAATGATGGCTCTCTTTATAAACTACGACTCTATGGCTACTGGCCCTTTGAACTGCTATCGTCATCGCAACAACTCTAACTGCGGTCTGCATAACAATAACGCTCAACCACCGGACTCCTTGTCAACTACTAGTCTCTACAACCACTCCCATCTCAACAACGACTCTAGATTCTAGTCTCTCATACAATCCCTCTCAACGCCACTATGCGTAGAACCCCTGCTCCTGCAAGTAGCCCACGATCTCCTCCAACAACCCGCTCACGTTGCCGTCCTTCAACCGGAACGTGTACGCATTGTCCTCCCCTTGTGGCAGCACCACCAAGACGTTGTCTGCACCCACGGCCTTGACAATAGACGCGGCATCGCCGGAGTGCGTCAAAATCACACCCGAGCCGGCCTGCACCAACTCGTTGATCACAAACGTGTTGCTGGAGTCGTCCAACTTGGTGATGCGTCTGCCCCCGGAAAACTGGTTCAACACAGACTGCAACGCAAACGCAAAGTGCTCGCTGTACTCGCTGTAGCCCTTGGAATCGATCACCACCGCAAAGCCCTGCTGCGAGCGTGGAGGGTAGCTTTCTCTCAAGATCTTCACCACCTCCGGGTAGGAGAACCACTCAGGAATGTGGGCGCCGTTCCGCAAACGCTGTCTCAACTCAGTGCCCGAGATGTTCGCAGTCTTCACCTTGCTCAAGTCGATGGTGTCGATCGGCGCGTATCTGTCTTCGTCAGGTAAGTAGGTGACCATGCGGAAAGGTACAATCTTGATTTTCGCGGCCAACTCGTCGCCGAGCCCTGCCAACAAGTCCTGTGCGTCATAAGGACCGTAAAAGTCCACTCCGGCGGAATTCTTACCTGGTCCGGCGTGGTCTCTGCCCACGATAAAGTGGTCTACGCCGTAGTTCATGCGGATGAGCGCATGCCACAAAGCCTCGCGGTCTCCGCCCATGCGCATGGCCAAAGGCAAGAGCGAGATCGTGGCCAAGCCCTCGGGGTACTTTTTCAAGATCTGCTGGTAGACCTTCACCCGGGTGTGGTGATCGATATCGCCGGGCTTGGTCAAACCGACCACGGGATGCACAAGAATGTGACCGTCGGCGCCAAGGTCGTGCGCAGCGCGAACCGTCAACTCACGGTGGGCACGGTGCATGGGGTTTCTGGTCTGGAACGCCACGATCTTCTGCTGGTGCCAGCCGAGATTTTGGAACTCCGCACGCAACTCCGCGGGCGTTTTTCTGAGCGCCACGTAGTCGTAGTGCGTGGGGAGCGCCAAGCCCTGGACAGACCCGCCAATGTAGTACTCGCCGGCCGTCTCGTTAAGGTACTTGATGGCAGGGTGTTCCGGGTCACCCCTGAACACTTTTTTGGCCTCGTTGGCCTTGTTGGGTTTGTACACGGATTCCACGGTCAAAATGGCCAACGGCTGGTCGTCCCTCAAGTCCTGCAAAACAATACGCTGGCCCTTGGTCACGGACTTGGCGAAGTCCGCAGCAACATCGAACGTAATGGGCATGGGCCACAACAAGCCCTTTCCTGTTTTCTCGTCCTTCACCGTGGTCAAGCGCATGTCCTCAACCACGGAGTTGTAGTCCTGCTCGTTCAAAAATCCGTTCAACGGCGAGAACCCACCGTTCAAAATCAACTCCAAGTCGCAGAGCTGTCTCCCGGTCAATTTGGCGACGGTCAAGTTGTCGGCGGCGATTTCCGCCAACAACTCTTGCTTGATTCCTGCGTCTCTGGCGACGAGGTCCTGTAAACGTCCTCCGTGGGGCTCTGGGATAGGCATTGTTGGTGGTAGGAAGCGAGAGGAGAGAATGGCGAAAAAGTGAAGAGTTGCAAATCATACAATACCACGTGACCGTGCAACACGGGGACGCACGCGGGGTGTGTGCAGGTGCGTCGCGCGGTGTGCAGGCGCGTGTAGCGGTGACTTGCTCTGATTTGCTTGGTTCACGCTGGTTATGCGATAGAGGTGGATGTCGTGGAAACGGAGGGAAATGGACGGATATGGCGGACAAAGGGCCAGAGCCGGATGCTTTCCGTGTCGTCGCGGCATTGCCTCAACTGTAGGGGGAAATTGGGCGTGCCCGGAAAAGCATTACTCCGCTGATTTGTTGTCCGCGTATTTGGGAGCGGATACAGAACATATATCTATTACAGTCCCCAGATCTCCCAGATAAGCTATGACTAACCGTGTTGTCTGTTAGTAATCCGAGGCGACGGACCGTGACGGCCATCCAGCCCCTGGTCCGCAAATGTCACGTGTTCTTGACTAAGTCTCAAACCAGATGCTCTTTCCGTATCCCCTGCTGTCTCACCCGCTTATAGCGTCGAGGCACATTAGCATATGCACACTGGAGCAAGAAAGAGCAACACGGACAGAAAAGTCAATGCGACGGCTGGAACAAACGTCGGAGGCGGTTCGAGAAAAACCGGCCTTGGAGAATATTTTGTATTTTCTGCGACCTGTTTGTTTGCCCGAAGTCCTGCCGAAATTAGCACGAGAATTCCGCCGGCCGCGGTCTGGGCGCAGTGCCAGGTTCGACCACTGTAGACCCACCCGAACAATTCTGCACTTTCTTGAAATGTATCTGAATCTATATCTCATCTCACCTAGGTCTCTTGCA
Source organism: Metschnikowia kunwiensis (assembly GCA_030583255.1). Taxonomy (NCBI): domain Eukaryota; kingdom Fungi; phylum Ascomycota; class Pichiomycetes; order Serinales; family Metschnikowiaceae; genus Metschnikowia; species Metschnikowia kunwiensis. The sequence continues at coordinate 37,136 of JAJMHQ010000050.1, forward strand.
CTGGCACGCCGCATACCGGTCCCCCACGCCGACCCCACGCCGTGCCCCCACGCTCGGTGGGGGTCCCAACACCTCCATGGCCAATTCTGGCCTGGCAGTTGCGGGGAATCCAGCGTGTTCTGGCGTGTTCTTGTCATCTCTTGACGTCGTGTGGTGCCAGCTGTGAAGGTCGCCCGGGGTGCCAGATATGCGCGGTCTAGGCCTGGCAGCACCCACCAAATTAATGCCTCATACTCGAGGCCACATCTGTCATAAACTTGAAACATACCAGTGCCCGAAAACGAGTGCAGAGTCCCGGCACGAAACTCTTCTGAAGGGTTCAGATCTACAGACCGCTCCTTAAATCTCTAATTTTCTGACCCGTTTCCATTACTCACGCAGTGCCTTTCCTGTGCCCCGCCGCTAATTCTCACTGGCCTGCTTAGTAACGGGGCCGGCCCAAAAATCTCACTGTCGGACTCTTGTGCGCCAGCGCGGTGCGCTGTTGCGGTCTGAGCACACCGGCTCCTGTCCTGCGTAATATATAAGGACTCACGTTTCCCGGCCCCACGGACGCTTGCTGAAATTTCTCCTTCTTTTCTCTTGTTCAGTACGAATATACTTCAATTCCATACTAGCAAATATGTCTACTACTCCAACGTATGTACGCGCACGACCACGCCCCCGAGGCCAAACGACAGGAATTTTCTGGGGACAGGGGTGAATGGTGGCGGAGGCTGCCGCCGAGTCTCGGCGCCAGCGCCGGACTTCGGGTCGCCGGCGATTCGGCATTTCGGCATCCCACATGCGTCTCAAACCCCGGACTACATATGCCGACTACACCCTGTAACGGGCCCACTCCCCTAAACTATTTGAAATACCAATTGGCAATTCAAATTGACCACCCGCCACCTCCTCCCAACCCAGCATACTCACCATGAGCACCCGTTTGGCCGCCATCCAGAGACACCTTACTAACAACGCCAGTGGTGATATCGGTTTGATCGGCTTGGCCGTCATGGGCCAGAACTTGATCTTGAACGCCGCTGACAAGGGTTACACCGTTGTTGCTTACAACAGAACCGTGGCCAAGGTCGACGAGTTTTTGAACAACGAGGCCAAGGGCAAGTCCATCATTGGTGCGCACTCCATCGAGGAGCTCGTGGCCAACTTGAAGAGACCCAGAAGAATCGTGCTTTTGGTCAAGGCGGGTAACCCCGTGGACGCGTTCATCGCGCAGTTGTTGCCCCACTTGGAGAAGGGCGACATCATCATTGACGGTGGAAACTCGCACTTCCCCGACTCCAACCGCAGATACGAGGAGTTGAAGGACAAGGGAATCTTGTTCGTGGGTTCCGGTGTGTCTGGAGGCGAGGAGGGTGCCCGTCACGGTCCTTCGTTGATGCCCGGTGGACACCCCGACGCGTGGCCTCACATTAAGGAGATTTTCCAGGCGATTGCTGCGAAAACCGATGGCGAGCCATGTTGCGACTGGGTCGGCGAGGCCGGTGCCGGTCACTACGTGAAAATGGTCCACAACGGTATCGAGTACGGTGACATGCAGTTGATTTGCGAGGCGTACGACTTGATGAAGAGAGTGGGTAAGTTCTCCGACAAGGAGATTGGAGACGTTTTCGCCAAGTGGAACAAGGGCGTTTTGGACTCCTTCTTGATCGAAATCACCCGTGACATCATGTACTTCAACGACCCCACCGACGGCACGCCTTTGGTGGAGAAGATCTTGGACACCGCCGGCCAGAAGGGTACTGGTAAGTGGACTGCCATCAACGCGTTGGACTTGGGTATGCCCGTGACGTTGATTGGTGAGGCCGTGTTCTCCAGATGTTTGTCTGCGATCAAGGGCGAGAGAGAGAGAGCTTCCGCCGTTTTGACCGGTCCTTCTGTCGAGGGCGAGTCTCCTATTAAGGACAAGCAGAAGTTCGTGGACGACTTGGAGCAGGCGTTGTACGCGTCCAAGATCATCTCGTACGCGCAAGGTTTCATGTTGATCAGAGAGGCCGCCAAGGAGTACGGGTGGAAGTTGAACAACCCAGCCATTGCTTTGATGTGGAGAGGTGGCTGTATCATCAAGTCCGTGTTCTTGGGCGAGATCACCGCGGCCTACAGAGAGACCCCCGACTTGGAGAACTTGTTGTTCCACTCCTTCTTCCAGAATGCCGTGACCAAGGCGCAGCAGGGCTGGAGATCGTCGATTGCCAAGGCCATTGAGTTCGGTGTCCCTGTTCCAGCTTTCACCACTGCGTTGTCGTTCTACGACGGATACAGATCTGCTCAGTTGCCCGCCAACTTGTTGCAGGCGCAGAGAGACTACTTCGGTGCACACACGTTCAAGGTGTTGCCCGGCAAGGAGAACGACTTCTTGAAGGGCGACTGGATCCACGTGAACTGGACCGGCAGAGGCGGAAACATTTCTGCTTCCACCTACGACGCGTAGAGGGTCACTGATTACTAATAAAATTACAGTTACATTTACAGATGTGTAGTGTTGGGTCAAGGTGGTAATGTGGTAGAGTTGGTGTATGGATAGCGTAGTCGATGGAGGACCCTGCCCAGTCTTCGATCTCCTTACTATCGAAATCCCCTTGTCTGCGGAAACTGAGCCCTTCTCCATAAGCAGTACTAGGTAGATAGAGTATTTGGGCGAAGACAAATACCGGTGTCGTAGAATACGCCCAGGGACACAACAAAACGCGTCCTCCTGGCAATACTTCTTCAAACTGAGGGTGCTTCATCATAACGCTAACACGTGCTATCTCTGCGGGACAATTCAGTTTCTTGTAAAGCTCATACAATCGCGATTGTTGCTTCTGATGTGCGTGCACGGTTAGTGATGTGCTTTCTAGGTGCATGCCATGAGGCATGGGCTGAGTTGTGTCTATTCGGCGTAGTGAAAAACCATATCTTTTGGGGCGCCGTTACGGCCAGTAAATTGGTCAAGCGGGGTTCCAGCCGAGTGGAGCTCTCACTGCTAATGTTGCAATGGTTACTTACACTGATTCCCCGTCTATGGACACCTTGAAACCCACAGTATTCTACTGGCTGTCAGGAACAATCCCATGAGCCGCGAGATACTTTTTCACGTATATTCGTATACCTCACGTGGGGAAGCAGAACGGAATATTGGACTGGAGTTTCTCATTAATAGCCTGAGCAGTCCATGACCGATCCATGACGCTTTTGAGTCATGGCTGCACTTCCCCCTATGGCAAGGTTCCTTTTTCCCAAACAGCTGTTTAGTGTATTACATTAAAAACCCATTTTTGTTGTTTCCCTGAACTGCTGGTGAAAACATGCAGTGCGCTATTGGAGAGATTAGTGGCAGGTATCTTCAGACCAGAAGCTACACCCCGCTGCAGTTGGTATCGCTCTCACTGGACGTCTAGTTTTACTACGAGAGAAGTTTGCATTTTGGGGAATGCTCCTCTGGGCGACTCCATCGTTTTCACCTATTCTTGCCAGTTGCAACAATAACCTCACGAAAGGGCCATTTCGGGAATGTGCCATGATTCAAGCTACACAAAAACCACTTGCCCATCGTAAGAAGCAAACGAAGTCGCCGGATTAAATGAGCCCATCTACAGCCTGCCAATATAATAGTCACATTCCGTATAGTCACTGCCAATACAGTCTACGCCAACGGGTCCCGCTTGTGGAACTCCAAGATCAAATCGTCCTTGGGGAAAATCGTGGCAAACACCTTGATCTCCTCCGAAAGCGCGGTCACGTGATGCGTCATCTCCGACTTCATCACGAACTTGCCCAACATGCCCGTGAAGAGCATCATCACGTACTGCTGGCCCAAGCACACGTGCGGCCCGGACCCGAACACCAACCAGCTCCGCTTGGTCATGTCGCCCGTGGGGTTCTCCCACCGCTCCGGCACGAACGTGTCGGGGTCGGCATACACCTCCGGGTCGTGCAACGCCGGATACAACGTGGGGATGATCATCGAGCCCTTGGGCGCGGTGTAGTCCTCGGTCACGGGGAACGGCTGCTTGACGACATACGGCACCATCAACACCGGGGGGCGGTAGCGGAGAGCCTCCATCACCACGTTGTTGGTGTACTTCATCTTCTGGATGAGCTCGAGCGACAAGGGCACGTGGGGGTTCTGCCCGCGCACGGCCATCTGCTCCGCGCGCACCTTGGCCGCCACGTCCGGTCTGTCGGCGACGATCTGGAACAACCAGCAGGCCAAGGACGAGGACGCGTCCTGCAGCGCAAACAAAAACGTGAAGATGGCCTCGGAAATCTCCTTGTTGGAGAACTCGCGGATCAACAACTTGGACGTGGAGTCCTGCGCGTGCGAGTCGCGGGCCTGCTTCATCAAGAAGATCCACTCGTCCATGACGCACGTGGGGGCTGCGTTGTCGGCGTTGATGGAGACCTTGGCCTTGGCGGCGCACTCCTCGAAGATCTTCATGGTCTCGTCGGCGATTTTCTTGCCGTACCACGTCTTGGTGTAGGGGATGATGATGGGGAAGTTGACGAGCTCCAACGCCGCGGTGATGCGGAAGTAGTTGTCTGCAATGAGCTTGATCTGGTCCTCGGAGATGAAGTCGCCGCAGAAGGTGCGGAGCGAGAGCGCACACAACAACTCGCGGAACTCGGGGAAGAACTCGCGCGGCCCGTCGAAGTCGCAGAACTTGTCCAAGTAGATGTCCATGTACTTCTCGAGCACGGGGAGGTAGATCTCCAACGCCTTCAGCGTGAAGAGCCCGTTCAACGAGCGCCGGTAGTCCACGTGCTCCTTGCCGTCCAAAAACACCCAGTTCGTGGGGCGGAGGATTTTGATGGCCACGTCCACCACGCAGGGCTTCACGTACTTCGGAGACGCGAAGATCTTGCGGGCGAGGTCACGCGTGGACGCGATGACAACAAACTTGTGGAAGATGGACACACAGGACAACGGCCCCAGGTTCCACTTTCCCAAGTACTCCTCGAACTTGGGGTCCAAGCTCTCCAAGAAGGGCCCGATGATGGGCCACATCTTGAACTTGGGGCCCACGATGGTGCCCTTGTTGATGTGGTACTGGACCTGGTCGTAGGTCAAGACTCCCACGACGAAGGTGAGAAGAATCTGCCACCAGCTGAGCGATGCCCATGTGCCGGCGGCCTTGTCCAAAACCGAGTCCAAAAAGGGCGTGGTTTTGGCCGCAGCGTCGAGGAACGGCGTCGTAGTGTTCACGTCCATGATCGTGCAGAAAGAAGCGCAGAAAGTGTGTGTTTACAGGCCGTGAAAGTCTTGCAGAGCTGGTGCCGGAGACTGCGGATTATTTATACGATGGCCCTAATACGAGCCGCAGTGCTCGGGCGCGTCTGTGTGCAGGAATCACACCACGCTACCAAAGCGGATACGGAGGGGCTCTGCGGCGCTGCCGGGCGGGATCTTTGGGTTTCGTGGGCTTTGCTCCTGGGAGAAAGGAAAACTACTGTTCCCCGTTTTTTTCCGTTTACGCAGGGTGTATTGGGCCGTAATCACGTGCCGCGCATCCCGTCGTATAGCGCGTGCAATGGCCGTCGTGTGTTTGGCCCGTTACGAGCCGATGCCGATTGGTTGGCGCACGACCAAGGGAATGGCAGGTCGGCTTGCCCTGTGGTGGTGGGAAGGGGTCGGTTTGAGTGACGACTTGGGGTCGAGTTTGGGCTTTTTGAAAGAAGCCTTTGGTTACTTACTCTGTGTTGTTTTGATCGGTAATCACTTGTATGCACCCTGGCTAATCGAGCATACCGGGAATAATGGGAGCGATCACTGTCGTTTAAAACGCTCGGGGTACTCAGATCTGGTATAGTACTGGTACAATTCGTGGAGTGCAAGGGACAAGTTTTGGATGCGGCTGGGGAAAGCGAAGAAAAGAACGGTTTCGTTGTTTTCCTTTTGATATAGAGATTGTAGATATTTTTACTAGAGGGGGTTAAAAGTCAAATAAACAGTGGAAAATTGTTCAGAAAATGTCGAGTAGGTAAAGGGAGTCTCATGTTTTGTAGAAATCCAACTTATTTCAAAAAATTTCAGATGAAATGTATATTAGTAAGAACGATATAAAGTTGGTGATATAGGAATAATGCGGATGAATTGTGCAAAAGTGCACACTTTTACGCTGAAGAAAGAATTAATACACAAATGTGATTTACGAATATTTTGCCGGAAATCTGAATAGATCACATCGAAGATATATAAAGATCGAGCGATAGTGAAAACACCTTGAATTAGAAGATCCAATTCGTACAGCCGTGTCCTAGCCAGTCACGTGACTTTCGTTTTTACAGTCCGAAGTGGGGCCATCAAATAGCCCAAAACGAAACACATATCTATCACACCATTTAAAACCCGCGAGAAAGAAGACATGGAGGAAATAGTTTACTCTGGGTGTCTACCTTTGGACATACTATTGCCCATAGTTTGCACGTGACACGGGAATCGGTACGTCAAGCCAAACCGCCAGGATCCACGGAAAGAAAACGAAGAGCGACCGAGAGTTTCTTATTCCCCAAGAACCGACCCCGATCCTCCCCACGACCCTCCCTGCTTAACCATGGGCAATCTCACGTGATCAATGGCACGTGACCTTCTCACGTGACGCGGCCTCTGCCCGATGAGATGCATCTCCACATACAAAACTTCAAACCCACACAAATGGCCAAGCGCAAAACAGAAGCGTTCGAGAAGCGCCAGAAAAAAGCCCGTGCCGAGCTGGACCAGATCCTAGCAGCGGGCCTGTTCGCAAAAAACAGCCGCAACGAGTGGGAGCAGGAGCAGGAATACGAGCTCCAGCCTCGCACGCTAAATGTAGAAACAGGCGTCGCCACTTTACCGATTAAACGGGGAGGCAAGATCGAGCGGGTGGTCAGAAAAGAAGAAGCAGCCCCGGAAATGGACCCCGAGAGCGACGAGGACCCAGGGCTCGAAGAAGGTGCCCTCGATTCAGATACTGAAAATCCGCCCGCAGACCCCAAGGACGAACTTTCCCCCGCAGAGAAATTGGCCAAAATCAAGATGGAAATCGCCCTGTATGCGTCCGCGCTCATGGAGGACCCCGAGGAGAATATTGACCGTCTTGGCAAGTTGCGCCGGCTCACGGAGCTGGACAGTACTGCTGCCGTACAATTGGCCATTTTAGCACTCGTGCCCGTGTTCAAATCCTTGGCGCCCGCCTACAAAATCAGAGCGCTTTCCGAGGCAGAGCAGCGCGAGCGCGTGACCAAGGACGTCGCCCGGTTGCGTCGCTTCGAGCAGAACTTGGTCGTGCACTACAGAGAATACGTATTGCTCTTGACTAAGCTCGCGAGAGTCTCGGCGTCTAACTCGGAAAACTCCGCCAGGGTGACGCCACAGCAGGTGCGGCTCGGCGAGCTTGCCACCAAGGCGGCGTGCGAGCTCTGCCTCCTGTCGTTGCGCCACTTCAACTACAGAGACGAATTGTTCACCATTCCGATCAGGAGACTCAACCGCAAGCCCACGGTGGCTGTGGACTTGGCCGTGTTTACAAAATGCCTCCGCACGTTGGAAACGCTCGTCAAGGAGGACCGCGACCACGGCAGCATCACGTACGACGTGACCCGAATCATGTGCAAGGTGATTAAGGACAAGAAGTTCCGCGTGGACGAGGCGGTGATCAACGTTTTCTTGAGTGTATCTCTTTTGGACGACTACGACCCCAACCAGACGCGCGAGGCAGCGCCGAAACTCAAAAAGAAGAACCGTGTGCACCTCTCGAAAAAGCAGAGAAAAGCACGCAAGGAGTTGAAGGCGATCGACGAGGAAATGCGCAAGGCCGAGCAGGCCGTGACCGCGGAGGAGCGCGAGCGATTCCAGGCACAGACCTTGAAGCACGTGCTCACGTTGTACCTCGAAATCTTGAAGGCTGGGTCGCTCGAGGTGGAGGAGCACGCCCCGGCCAAGCTTTTGACCGCGGCCGTCATGGAGGGCTTGTCCCGCTTTGGCCAGATGTCCAACTTCGATCTTCTTGGCGATTTCCTCGAGGTGCTCAAGGAGACCATGGTCAACATTGTCCAGGAACGCACGTTGCAGACGGTGACCTACGGGATCGAAATGGGCGAGGAAATCGGCGGGATCTTTTCTGCCCAGGACGTGCGCAAACTACTTCTCTGTATCACTGCGGCGTTCACGCTAGTGCTCAACCACGGCGAGGTGGGCCGGTTGCCGATTTCGTTCGACTTGCTCAAATTCGTCTCCACCCTCTACATGGTGATGGCGGATGTGGGGATCAGCCCGGACTTGGAGTTCTCGCACAAGTCGTTGCGTTTGGCAGACCCGCTCTCCGCGTCCGGCGAGCCCGACAAGCCGGCGGTGAACGTTTCAACGAATGCAGAGCTTCTCTTAAAATCACTCGACATGGTGTTTTTCAGGTCCAGAAACGGCAGCGTGGCACGTGCCATGCCCTTCACGAAACGGCTCTACGTGGCGTCGTTGCACACACCCGAAAAAATCACGATCGCCATGTTGAAGTTCGTGGCCAAACTCGTGAACAAGTACGGAGACGGACTCAAAAGTCTCTGGAGCACCGAGGAGAACATCTCGGGCGAAGGGAACTACATTTTGGGATACGAGAAACAGGACATGGAGGTGGACCTTGAGCGCAGCAATGTGGGGCTGGCGGTGTTGTGGGAAAACGTGCTACTTGACAAACATTACTGCACTATTATCAAGGACGGCTCGCGCAGCTTGATGAAAAACAGCAAGGACGCGGACACACGGCGCTGATATGGCTTGTATTAATGATATAGAAATATAGAACGGCACCAACCACGAAAAGTACTTCGCTTCCTTCTGGGTCTGTGCACGTCAGGCTCGGGCGAGTCTATGCAAATGGGTTACTTCACGAGGTCCAACTTCTCGTACACGGCCCCGGCGCTTTTGTACAAGTCGGCGGACTTGACGCCGTCGCCCAGCGCCTCGTTGGCCTTGAGTTGCTGCAACATCAATCTGGCCTTCTCGCGCTCCTTGGTGCCGTGCAAGCACTCGGAGTAGTCGTCGAAAAACGGCGTGCACTCCTTCTTGGTCGCGGTATCCGCGGCCGTGTAGCACGCCACGAGCGTCTGGAATTCGTAGAAACACCTTCTGGTGCCACCGGTTCTGGAATAAGGCTGCATGGGTGGGGAGGAAGACCTGGTGACGTTTTCAGTATGCGCTCATTGGTTCGCATTTTTGGCGTGCGCACGACCGGGGTCGCGGCTGCAACATGAGTTCATGACGCAGTAGTGTTTCAATAAACATCGCAGGATGTGTATAAAAGCCAGTAGTGTTAAGATGATGGCCGTGGCATTTATACAAACCCCAGTAACGTTCATCCAATCCCACTAGCATTTATGTAAACACCAGTCACGTTTATCACAAATAACGTTCATCCAACCCCCGCATTTACACAAACGCGAGCATCTCTTTGATGCACTTCTTGACCTTGTAGTAGAGCGGCCCGATCTGGCCGTCAATCACGAGATCGCCCGTGTCCTCGCCCTGGAACGCGCCCATGGCTACCTTTTTGATGGCGATCTCGTCGTTTACCACAAGGGTGCCCTCGCCCTTGAACTCCGCATCCAAGTCGAGCCCCACCAATTTTCTCTTCAATTCTGGTAGCCGCACGTTTCCAATCGCCAAGCTGGAGCCAAAGCCCCTGGAAGCACCCTGTATCTCCTGAGTCCCCTTGGAATCTCCCTCCACGGGCTTCAAAACGAACTGGCTACTGAGCGCCAATTCCGCGTGCTGCTTGCTGAGCAAGAGCTGCGACTCGTAGATTCCCAACTCGCCCGTGACCTTGGTGATGCGGTGGTTGCCGAGCTTCTGCCACGTGAGCGCAGAGTCGAGCTGCTCGTCCAATTTCACCTCAAATTCTCTGAATCTTCCGGCACCGTCACCAACTTGAGTTGTCTTGTTTGGTTGTGCCTCGTACATTTTCATCTCGCTGTTGCCTTTCGAGCCCCTGTACGTGGAGGTAAGCGCATTAAAGCGTGTGGACGAAAGAAGCGAGTCGCTGGCGAGCTTGCTTTTCTTCTCGCTCTTCTGCTTGTCGAAAGCGGCCACCAACAACTGGCGCCCATCGGGCTGCTCCGCGTAATTCTCTAGATGTGAAGAGTCCGGAAGTAACACCACATTTTGCGGGCGCAAAACAGACACAATCATTACTAGCGACCGGAGATCGACAAGCCCAGAAAGGTCCACAAACGAGAGCCCGCATCGCAACTTCAATAGGAGATTCTGGGGGCTGACTTCGCGGAATGGCACGCGTTTCACGGGCCGAAAGAGCGCGTCGAGGTTCCGCTGGAGCACCTCGTTGTTCAACGCCTCCTGTGGTGTGAGCCTGTTTTCCGCGGTGCGCCGCTCATCTTTGCGCCCGCGCCGGCCCTCGCCCCACTTGCCTTTATCGTGGAGCTCGAACTTGCGCTTGCTCTCGCTGATGAGCTTGTTGTTGGCAGAAGAGTCGTCGGCCAGCTGGAAGTCCTTGGGGTCGATGACGGCACCGTAGTCGTCGATCTTACGCTTTTTCGCGGCCACAAATGGGAACTGCGCCTGTTTGGGCCGCATTCGTACCGTCACGCGGATATCGATGGGCTTGTTGTTGGCGAGACTCTCGGAGACGTAGTCGCCCACAAACATGTCGTGCGTCTTAAGCACATCGGACGTTCCCGCAGGGGCAGCAGCCGCTCCAGTTTCCGGCACATCCTCCTTCGTCTCGGCCATTTCCGGCTCTTCCCCGGATGAGTCGTCCGAGGACGACTCTTCGTTCAAAATCGTCGCGTTTTTCTTGTCGCGCACCTTCTCCAATAGCTTCTCGCGGCGGGCCTCGTTAACGCGCAGGGTGAAGGCGTCCTTTTCCGCGCCCGTCAAGTTCTCCTCTGCGAGCCACGTGTCCATCGCTACGGTCTTCTCGAGTGGCACAGGCACGCCGTCCTCAGCCACGCCCCTTTTCGCAACCGCAAGCCGCCGCCACTCCTCGTAAAGCTCGGCCGCTAAGGGGTCCCCTGCGCTGGCACTTGGCCGCTCCGTCAAGAGAAGGGTCGACTTCTCGTCCTGGCAGAGAAACTGGAGTACAGGCAACAGAAGATCGCCCGGGCGCATGGACAACCCAGACGCAAACACAATTTTCGGGCCCGGGAGCCGCACGAGCTCGCGCGCGTCACCCAAGAGGTCCACCTTGGTGGGCTCGAGCGGCGCCCTCGCATACGGGAGGTCCGCGGCCGAGGCGTATTCCTGGGCCAAATGCGACGCCATCCAGTCGACCAAGTTGGCCGCGTAGCTCAACACTTTTGTACCCGAGTACAGAAGCAAGTACACCGGGATGGCTGCGCCCTGGATCAGCTGCAAGTGGCCATCCACGAGGTGCAAAAGCTCGAGGAAGCGGCCGGAAACGGCCACCGGAAGCACCACTGCACCGCCGTTCGCCAACGTGCCGCTGACAAGCTGCAAAAACGCCTCCGCCCGTTTTGTGTGCGGCGCGGCGGACCCGAGGTCCGTGCCTGTGATGAGCGTGGTGGGCCGCAAGAGGCCCGGCACGGGGCTGCCGGCGGAAAGGAACCCAGCAGAGTTCAAAAACGAGTCCCGCGAGTGGTTCCACGCCGGCGCGTACACGACCTTCTCCGTGCGTTTTACCACCAGCCAGAAGGCACCGCCCAACGTGTGGCCTGCCGCGTACGCCGTGAGCACAATCCTTCGTTCGAGCAAAGAAACGTTCTGTGCATACTTGACCGCGGTGACGCGGTCGTACCACTCGTCGACGTCACCCACTTCGAGCATAGCCAGGGAGACAGGCCCCAAAACGCCACGTGACCGGTAGAATTCCACCGTCGCCACGCGCGCCAACTGGCTGACCGCCAAAGTAGCGTACACTGGGATCGCGCGCATGAGTATGGGGAACTGGACACAAAGAAGCACGTACGCGCCGACAAATTCGGGCGTCGAGTGGGAGAGAATGATGAGGTCCACGTGGCCCAAGTGGCGCTCGAGAAAACGGATGTCTGCGGGGTTTTGCCCGTTCCAGCCCGGGTCGGCAAGCACGCGGACTTCGCCGTCAAAGTCGAGCATGGTGGCCGTGCACGCGCCGTCTCCGGAGCTGAGAAGGGAGTACGAGACCATGGGTAATGCTTTTGGTTTCTATTTTTTTGTTTTTTGGGGGTTAGGGTTGCTTTGGTCGGCTAATGGATGGTGACTCGATGGAGTCTGGTGGGAGTAGCAGTGCGCCGTTTGCAGTCTCGAGTAGTAGGTGTGCAATGGGTGGGCTGTGTGCAGGACGAGACTAGTGGAGATTTGCAATCGTAGAGTTCGTATGTTTGGGATGGTGGGACGTATATGGGTTTGGGGGAATAGGACATTCTCCGCTTTGTGAGGAAATTCCGAATCTGGCGGAGCATATACCTTCTGTCTTTGTCGTTTCCGTGGGCTCGGTGAGGTGAGTGCGGTGCTATATGATGGATAGACTACAGTGGATACTTGTTGAAGCGATAGGCTAGAAATTCTTTCTCCATTGCCATGTTAGTTATCTCGGTGTTATAAATTTCTATACCAGCCATACTTGGGTCGTCTGTTTGCGCTTAACAGATGATACTACTGGAATTACCCTTTATCTTATAGAATACATAACTTCGACTAAAGCACACGTGACGATTCACGTTTCGAATCAAATAGCCAGTTAGCCATTCATTTCATCCGCTAGGTGCTTAGGCAGATCTAAGCTGACTGAGACGGTGCAGGCATCGCAGCTAACATTGGTCCAACTTGGAGAAGCAGTAATCCCTAGATCTTGTTCTGGGCTGTGTGGCAAGGGAAATGAATTTTTTACAACGGTGCTTGAAATGACAAATGTTATCTTCGAAAGGCGACATTTGCCCCTGTGTTCCACATTCAGCAGCACACGCTCATTGTCATGATGCCATCGGAGTACCCAGTCTCTTTATCGAGTACCCACTGTATACGCTTTTAACTTTGGCGTCTTCCATCCGCTGGGTCTCTAGGGTGGGAGTACAGTCGCTGTCTTCAATGGGTAGACACTCCTAACAAGGCAGTTCTGAAAACACTAGAAGTAATGGACTACGGAAAAGACTACCAGCAATGCACTGCTGTGAAGTACAAGCGAACCACTAAATTACAAGTGACGCCATACTAAAAAGACTACGAGGATTGTACTACTCAAAGAACGCCCAGAACTATACTAGACTACTCTCTACTCCGTACCGTCTGATTTGGATGCGTCTTCCTGAAACCTGCCCTGTGGGACCTGACATGGAGGCTATACCAGTGCTTCATGCGAAATTACTGTAGCGAGTTCCACTGATGTGGATTGTGATGCTACTATCGATCATTTTTCTGACCGATATTATCATGCCCGTCGTGAGTACCAGTTCTGCCGGTTATAGCTTCCTGATAACCCATGCTGATCGTTGGCTAGGTACTAGTGGTAGAATACGACTGGCAAATATGACTCTATGGCTCAGAGAAGAAATAAAAAGATTTTCAACTACTCGCTAGTCTGTTTCCACGGCTAGTTCAAGATTCGGCCTATTCTTTGTTCCCTCAGCATAGGCGTGGGTGCAAAAAGATAAAAGCGAGACGTGTGTAGGGAGTTACTTTGGGACTCTTTGGTAAAGTATGTCCACGGCTACTGCCGTCGGGCGTTCTGTAGAGGAGTATGTGGCACAGATCTGTCCACGGTAGCCCAGATCAGTATATTAAACATATAAGATGCCTTCTTCAAAGTAGTCCCTCTGCATTCTGCGTTTTCATCCAAGTTTAAGCTGAGTAAAGCTGAAAATCCCAGCATCAAATGGTCAACAAAACCAACTCCACTTATGGAAGTTTTCATTCTCTCCATTCCAACATCACTCCGTCAACTTTTGCAGGACCGAATGCCCCAGGACGTTTCTTGAAACTTGGTAGCGGGGCGTGGATTCACAGAAAACAACCCAGGAATTCTAGAACATAATGAAACGTAGCAGAGATTCAACGAAAGAAGTTCCAGAGAGCAGGTGGAAGTGCCAGGGCAAGAATCAATGAGATCGTGCAAGATCTCCAGCTCCTCGGGGACCCGTTGGCGTGATTCAAGCTGGCTTTTCACGTTTTAAAACTGCTGAAAACTTCATAACCTTCAACTCCAGGTTAACATCACTTGTGAAATCTAAGCATCACAGCGATCGACACCGTTGTTGGATTGTACCCTAGAGTTTGGAAACAGCTGACTGCCAATAAATGTAGGATAAGTATCTCCTTGGAAATTGATTATTCCTATTCTTGGTCTTTGGAAATATTCCAGATAATCTACGTTCATGCAAAACGACAGTTCTCGTTGAAATTGGCATCAACCCTCCAGCTACCAACGACTCGATGTCTAAAAATATCTAGGAAATGTCTATTAAATACGGGTTCCAGAAATACTATGCCTTTTCTGGAATGGAAAAAAAATAAGTAGAGCCGGGAACTGTAAATGGCTCGTTCGACTCGGCTCAGTGGGTACGCTCAGACGACTGATTAATCTTCTGTTCTCCGAACAGCACATGCTGAGGATCTTCTAAAATAACAAAGTAAATGCGACCTTTGAGAGATGGACTTCGCCTGTAGCTCAAGTAAAGGAGGACGGTCGTATCCACCTCAAAAACACACTTGCATCTACCGCTCGAAATTGATACTGTTTCTCGTGTGGTAAGACATGAGCGTCTCTGCCTGCGTGAGCCCCGGAAGCCCGTGGGTGGTGGTGATTCTCTCGAGTGACGTTCTGCCTCCAGTCTTGTACTCGCCTCTCCTGATCATTTCCACACGTAACTGACTCAAATCGATTGGCCTCTCCATGAGCTCCTTGTTGTACTTCGCCTGGTTGCTGGCGGTGTTCCGTCTGGATCTCGAGATAGTCGTCTTTCTCTTGATCGACTTGAACGCACGCGCAAGCGTGTGGTCCTCTCTCGAGTGTTCCGAATGTGTGTCTGGCTCAACTGCCTTTTCGATCTTTTCGAGCAACTCGGTGTCTCCCTCATTGAGTCTCTGAAGAATCCTGTGTCTTTCGAGATCCTCGATGTTCGTGGGGTCAAATCCGGCGGGGTAGTCCTTATAGTCTCCCACAGCAGCTCTCTCCCTGATAATGTCGATATCCTTAGGGAAGAAGTTCCGTTTGAGGAAATCGTGCAAGAACCGGGGCAAGATGCAAATGACAGACCCAACGAAGAAACAGCACCAGAATCCGAGGGTTCCCAAAAGCTGGGGCGCAGCGGCGTAGAACTCGCCCACCCAAGCACGGGAAGACCACACACCGGTCCAGAAAAACACAATCAAAATCGACAACGCATTGATCAAAAGCGTGAGCCAGTCCCATCTCCGCTGCTGTAATAAGATGTTGATGTTACAGGCAGTCACGGAGATCGCACACACAAGCACACCCACCCAGAATCTATGGTCAACGGGCAACCCCTCATGGTTCTGGAAGGTCACGTAGTACACCAAGTATGGGAAGAAAAACGAAACCACCGACTGATAGAATCCGTCAACCATGTACCACACGAACTTGAACTGCGACCAGTCCTCGCCCAAGATTCCCGACCTGTACAATTGTGGAACCACTAAGGAAACAGAATCCGAGACGTCCTGGTCGAAGACCGCAAGAATAATGACGGGCAACGAGGTGAATGCCAAATTGTAGAACATCAAGTAGGTGTACTCGTAAAGGTACGAGCCATCAAAGTCGTTGTAGATACCATACCAGAAACACGTGAAAGTGAACACCACGTTCTTGAAGAAGAAACAAGGCACCATCTCCGCCAATCTTTTGTACGACCACCTGCCATGAACTAGAAGCAACCTCGTGAGGAAACGGAACTGACCAATGGCGTAATCAGAAGACATAACCGCCTGTCTTCCTTCTTCACCGGCAATACCGACACCAACATTTGCGGCCTGAATCATGGCCACATCGTTGGCACCATCACCAATGGCCAAAGTCATGACTTGGAGGTTGTTCTTCACTACCTGCACGACCTCGGCTTTTTGCGATGGCGACACCCTGCAGCAAATCACCGACTTGCACTGCTTGCCCAAAAGAAGGAACTTTTGTCTTAACGCTTCGTCCTCGTTGAAAACCAAAGTGAGAGCAGCACCGTCTATGATCAATGCAGTGTTCGAAGTTGGAACAGAATGATCCGCTCTGGCGATTTTTATCGCAGCCTCGATTTCCTCAGGAGAAGACACCAGAATATCAAAATTTTCCTCCAAGTACTTCGTGATGAGATCGTCAATATACTGGATATCTGAGTGGTCAGCTTCTGGGCGGACGACTAACAACTTCATGTCATTTCCCAATAAGTTGCACGAAAAACCAATGTTGATGGCTGTCTCGATTCTGTCACCCGTCAACACCCAGAGCTTGATACCAGCATTGCCCAAAATGGAAATCGAGTCCGGCACACCCTGCTGAAGGCGATCTTCAATGGCTGTACCACCAAGCAAAGTGAGCTTGCACTCCAATTCTTCGTTCAAATCGTCAATAATTGCATCCTTGGAGTCCTCGATTGACGAGTTGGCCTCCTTGAACCTCACATACCATTCCTGGAATTCACGCTCTTCAAGGGTCTTAGAAGCAATACAGAGCGTTCTCAATCCTTCCTTGGCGAAGTCCTCTAAATGCAAAGCGGTCTTCTTCAACATATTGTCGGACGTCGTGGAACTGAGCCGTTGAAAGATCACGTTATCCGCACCTTTCGTGTACATCACCACCTTCCCATCTGGAGATTTGAGAATGCAAGTCATTCTCTTTCTCGCGGAAGTGAAGGGAATGATATGGAGGAGTTCGTACTCGATGCGCCTTCCGTAAACGTCAAGGACAAGAGTTTTTCTGAATCTCTCACGGAACACTATTCCGAGATCTCTGGCAACAGAAACCAACGCAGCCTCATCTGGTGACTCTGCCTTGAAGTCTCTGAGACTAGGGTCGACTTCGCTTTCTTCGGTGACCACGGTGTGACATAAAGCCAAAGCAAACATAAAGTCTTCGTTGGCTTTCTTTTGATCCTTGTCCAAAGTTTGGGGCAAAATCGTGTCTTTGATGTAGTCGTTGGAAACGAAAGTCAAAGCCTCTTCTCTGAACTGATCATTATTCGTGTACGCTGTGAGGTTGTCGACCATGTCACATCTGTCTTCCTTTATGGCGGTGTTCCAGCGCTCAGACTCCTTTATGATGTCCACGCCGTTTCTCTTATCCATGCCTTGTTTGGCTTCGGTATACGCCAATCCGTAAGATCTCCCATCGATGGTACATTTTTTGAACTCCATAACATTTTGAGTTAAAGTTCCCGTTTTGTCACTGAAAATGTACTCAATTTGACCCAAATCATCCGATATACTCCAGGACTTGGGCGTGCATGGGAAATTCAACCGCTCATAGTACATCTTGACATCCGCGTATATAAAGAAGGCCTGTGCAGACTTGATAATCTCAATCGAGATGTACAAGGAAATTGGAACCAAGGACTGGTATATAATGAGCGTAACGAAAAAGGCAAGTACACCATTTCCGGCCGAGGTCTTCAGGTACGCAGCAAACTCGAAATATAAGCGCGACGTGTTTTTGTGATCATAGTAGAGCCCGTTGATGAGCCCCGAAATGAAACAAATCACGAACAACACGACGAAATTGATGATCACGGACAAGTTGAGCTCGCGCGAAATCTTGGATGTTTTCTCGGGGGTGATGCCGCTGTTCAACATGATCTTCGACTCCAACCCGGTGTACA
Organism: Metschnikowia kunwiensis; assembly: GCA_030583255.1. Taxonomy (NCBI): domain Eukaryota; kingdom Fungi; phylum Ascomycota; class Pichiomycetes; order Serinales; family Metschnikowiaceae; genus Metschnikowia; species Metschnikowia kunwiensis. Next base: position 54,857 of record JAJMHQ010000050.1, read on the forward strand.
CCACCACGCCAACCACCCACTTGGTGTTCCTCAACATCGACCCTCTAAGAAGCACGTTGTCGTTGGTGATGGACTCCTTTTCGTCGGCATTCACCAACTTGCCTTGCTCGTCGTAGTTCTCATAATGGATGGTTCCCTTGAACGAATACAACTGCGAGTTGGGCGCGTCGCACTCGATCCAGAACTTCGTGTTGCGGAGGTCCCGCGCGTGCTTGAGCGACGTCCCGCAGTGGAGCGATGTCTTGTTCTTCAAGTTGGTCTCTCCGTCCAAGTTCTTCGTTTCAACGAAACAGTTGCCCTCGGCGTCCGACGTGGAAATCACCACGATGTCGGCAGGCACCTCCTCGTTGGCACGCACGCGGATGTAGTCGCCTACATTCACGTCCTTCCACTTCCGGTTCTTGAACACAATACGCTCGTCGTTCTGCTCAGAATGCTTCTGCAACTCGGGGTTCAAGATGCTGTCTGGCGGGGGCACCGTGGGCGCCCGGGGCGCCTGCAGATGGTACGATTTGCGCTGCCGCTTGGACGTCATCGACGGCCGCCCTTCCGGCAAGGAAAAGTCGGATATGATCGTGGAAATGCGGCGCAACGCATACTCGTTGTCCTCCGCCTGTTCCCGCGCGTATTCCGCGCGCTTGGCGCGGCTGGAAAAGACGAGCGAGGCCCGCTTGAACGCCCGCAAGCACGTGTTCGTGGCCCGGGTGCATTTCTTTTTGAAGAGCCGCCACGAGCTGACCGTGCCCGTTTGCACGTTGACGTTGTCGAAGCCCTCCAAGAGGTGGATCGGCGTGTTGTTGAGCTCCGTGTCGCTCGCTCCGCGCTTGTAGTCCTCGAAGCCGTCTCTTAGGGCGGTTATGCATACAATGACAATCAACGGCACCGCCGCAAGCCCGGGGCTGGCCACGCCGAACACCTGGAACGCGCCGAGGATCACCAAAATCAAGAAATACGTGTTGGCCACCTTGCGGAACTGGAAGAGGAGGTCCTTGGGGATGAACAGCAACGGCGTGTACTTGGTCGTTCTGATCTTGTTGCGGGGGTAGTCGAGCACCAAGCCGCCCGAGTGCGGGTCCACCATGTTGGAGGGCACCGGTGCGTTGACGTAGACGAAGCGGGGCGTCTTGTCGTAGATCTGCTGCAAATACTCGGGGCGGTCCGCCAAGCCCCGGGTGTAGAAGAAGTGCTGCAACTTCTGCGCAAACGACGGCGGTTGCGCGTGGTTGTAGTCGTCCATGGTGTAGTTTCCTTTCACACTACTGGCGCCGGCGGTCGCAGACGACACAGCGTTGGTGTCTTTGGACGAAGAGGTGTCGTTTTTGTTTTCCTTAGAAATGCCCTCCGAGGACAAGGACTTCTTGGAATCGAACTCCATGGCTGGTTCAGTTTGGGGAGCCAGTGGGGTCGGACGAAGCGCCAATATGTACAGAACAGGCAAAAAAAACACAGGTAACAGCCGCAGGCGCTGGGGAATAGGTGGATTAGTCAGGGATTTTGCCTTTGGCTGGCCTGAGAAACTGCGGTCTTTACTATGGGCCGGCAGAGACGGGCACCCGGCCGGGCAGAGCAACACCCGTGCACCGGACCCGTATCGCGGTGGCGCTCGGTCAGTTCGGGGGTCTATATACAGGACATGTCTCTCCACACACGCTCGCGCTGCGCCAGCGGCTATACTCGCGCCCGCGGAATGACTAAGCCTGATACGCAGCCTAAAAATCGCTCATCCGCGATGGGCCTCGCGGCGATAGGCCCGATTGGGCAGGCGCGTGCATCCCATCTCCGCACGGATCTGTGAAAGTGGCCTCACACAGTGGGAGGAAAAGGAACGGGCCGCGCTTGGCGTTTTTTGGTATTCCAGATCTTCTCCTACTTTTGTTCTGGTTCAGCTGGTCACTTTCGTCGGCTGGGAACTCGTGAACGTAGCATCCCATCCGAACCTCTTTCGCCCAATTGGGTGTGTTTGTTTTCTTTTGAGTCCTTTGCGTGCACGCGGCCAGGGTCCACGACCCGCATCTGATCTGATCTGATCGGCCCATGCGTAGTTCTCGAAGAAACTGGCTCCAATAGAAGACACAGCCCCGAAGCCCTAGGGAGGTATTATTTGCAGCTTCCTGTATGAAAATCGAATGTGGAGAATGGTTACAATTTGGAGCCACGGAAAAGTCGCTCTGGAGCCGGGCTGTGTGCAGGCCAGCCATCCACTTACGAACTCAATTTATAGGATCCTCCTTTGATTACTGCCTGGTTTGTGCAGTACGCCGGATTGTGAGTTCTGAGATTTTCTCGACTCAGTAAATTGCAGTGGGTGCGGCGCGGATACCCGAAGCCGAGACGGAATACGCGGAGAAAGGAAAAGGATTTGCTAGTGGGTTTTTTTCAAGTGGAGTATGTTCTTTGAAGTGTTGTTTTGTTTTTTCGAAAACTTTCGTGGTAAGAGTAAATGACAGGTTCGAGTGGGCGCCGGGGTGTATCGCCAAACCTTGTTGTATTACACGTAATCTGACATTTTCACGTGGGGTGGCACGTGATCGGAATTGACTTAGTCAGCGTGCAGACGAACTCGTTAGCGTCGTGGGTAATTTATTTTTGACAGATTCGGCTGTCCTCGAAAGAGAACTCAAAACGTAATTGAAGTTCTTTCAAAAATCTGCTTGGTTGGGGCTGGTAGAAGATGTGCGAGCTCCAGCATTATCTTTGGAAATTACATATCTCTAGGCTCCAAAAAACCAACCGAAAACGAAAAACACATCACCATACGTCTCCACAACCAAAAACGATCACTTTCCTGCATCGACTTGTTGCCGTCAATCGCTCGCCAACGCAGGCACCGAGACAATGCACGTTGCAGCAATTGCCCTGTTTCGAGGGCTGGAGTTGCGCCACCTCGTGTGCCAGAGACGGCCTTTGGAGCTTGGAAAATGATCGTCCACTGTTGCTTATATAGATATGACCATAAATAGCTCTCGCTTTCTGTAGAAATATTCGAGGAGTCTGAAAACGACCAGATCAAAGTTGTGTTCTGCGTGGCCGGTCCGGGCCAGATTCTGAAGCTATTGTTGAACGGAAAGGGGGACTGTGGTCCTTTTCTTGGCGGCTGTTTTATTTAAACCTCGCCGTTTGCAGAGAAACAATGTGCTGCGAGAATTCGCTTCATTTGCTGAGTAGCCCAGTTCACTTCAATCACACAATGAGAGTGCTTTTGTCCATGCTCTGTGTTTTGGTGTCCGCAGCAGGGGTCAATATTGCCTTTGAACGGTTGCCTCAAGAGCCTTTGAATGGAAAAATCGGTGGGCCGATCGCAAGGCTCTATTCGATCATGGTGCATCCATTCAAAGAAGCCGTGAACGACAAGACTGTGACTGGCAAAGGTAAACACGACGAAACGGCGGAAACCTGTTCTGTGTTTATCGCGCCAGACGCGGAAAGAGAAGGGCCAGAGCGAACGACTGCTCTTCGTATCAGTTCAGTGTATGGCGTGGTGGTTGACACGACAGTGCTGGTTTTGATGGGTCCGGTAGACGCCATGAAAAAGGCAGCTCAGCCCGAAATACCGGAACCCAAGCTGTACCAGCCAGTCAGGCAGGTAGTCTACGAAATGGCGGAAGCTCCAAAGATGGACCCCAATACCGAAGAAGAAGTCAAATCTTTGTACGGCCGGATCCATGCACTTACCGCACACTTTGAGAGAAAGACCAATAGCGCGGAGAGAAATGGTATCGGAGAACTTTCCCTCACTGAGTATCTGGAGATAATCGAAGAGCTCTACCAATACTCGAGCAGCCTAGCACCCATAGTTTTGCGCCGCTTCAAGCAGGGCATGCTGAGTGCGGAGTTAGTCAAAGACTTACGCGAGACTTTTCTAAAGGTCCAAAAGGTGAAGACGAGTGGAAGGCGAGACGAGAGTAGTTACGAAGGTGCCGAGAACACAGCCGAAAAGATTGCGCAGGCGCTCCAACGGGCAGAAAATTTTTTGAACATCAACGGGCTATGGGGAGTGGCTTCCGCAGATCTTCGGGAGTATCGTGTCTGATGACTCGCGTGATGTGGCTGCCAGAGTCTACTCTCAAGCATTAGAGGCAACTTCGGTGAAACTGTTTCATTTTTTAAGGAAGAAACACACTCTGAAGGTTCGACTGAGTCACTGAGTACTTGGGAGAAGGTGAGGCACATCAATTGTTTGACTTGGTGGGTAATTGACGGAACATCGTAAGTTGTATGTCCAGTACTAAAACTTTTACCTGAGCTTCAATTTTTCTCGTAGTTTTATGCCCAAAGCGCAAAGTCTTGTGCTGCTAGTCTGGACTCGAGTGGATAAGAAAAAAGTGGATGCCCCCATCGACAGCGACAGGTGCGTGCTCGAATTCGATGTGCTCTTCCTCTCCGTGATCGTGGGTTTGACCTTGGGAGTTGCAAGCGAGGCATACAAGACTTTGTACATAGTCATTGTGTTCCACCAGTTTTTTGGAGGCTCGGGGTTGGGCTCACGCCTTGCAACTACGTTCTGGCTAGAGGACAAAAGATGCACCCCGTAGGCGTTTGTTGCTGCTTTCATGTTGGTCACAGGGGTACTTCTACATGTGCTTGAAGTGTGGGTTAATGCCATTGTTGGGAAGATGGGCTTAGTTGTACGCAGCTCTTTGAATCTGTTGAATAACGTTGTGGGATAGTCACAATTCAGAGGTGGGAACACAGCATGACTTCAACACAGTGAATCACTGCTTGCTTTAGAAATGTGTTGACGGTCAAGCTATTAACTGCGAAACTGGTCGACTTTTGAATACGAATGAAGTTTCTGGGGGCAAACAGGTCAATATTGGAAACAGATTCGTATGATTCGTTTTTCATTTTCACGAAGGCGAGGATATACTTTTGAAGTAGTACTACATTGCACCCGCAAACTGACATTCCTTAAGTATGCTACTACATCCAGGACTTTTATGCCCTTCCCATCAGTTTATATGTGGTTCCACAGTTGCTGGCGGGCATGGTCAACTACTTCTACATGAAGTGAGGCGGGCCGGCACTGCAGCACTTTATACCACTCGAACACATAATAGTAGTACGAATATACGAACAGTAGTTACGATGGAGTAGGGTGGATGAATAAAGAATGGGAATCCGCCTAACGAACCAAATTTTTCTTTCTCTAAAGCTGAATGTAAGCTACAGTTGAGCATAGAAAAAGATGCCGTGCGTTATGAGTATACCATCGCCATTTCGGCTTGGAAATTATACTATCTCCAGAAATCCAATCCCGGTGTTTTTTTTGCCATAATTTAGGTAGTGCCTCGTAAACCAGGGGATGACCGGCTAGGGGCTCCAAATCAAGGGCACATAAAGGCTCCGATGAGTGGACAAAAATGATTATTCCCATCCATTTTGGGGCTTCGGCTCACCCCCAGGCATAGCACAGTTATGAAAGAAGTAAGTGAGACAAAAAAATGGGAAGAAATGGTCAAAATGCATGTTTCGTTAGGTGCGTCCTCTTAACCCTCCAGATACAATAAAAAAGGTGACTTTTGGTTGCGGCCAGATCATGAAGAAAACACTGTTTCCCGTCCGATCAACGTTAGTTAAGCTTCATAGAGCGACACTGAGTAGTGTAGTGGGAGACCATATGCGAAATTGTCGTGCTGCAATCTTTTCGATTTTTTCACGGTACTGGGAGATCGAGGTTAGAAAAAATACCCGAGCAGTTCTTTGATAGAGCACGTCTAAGCATTGGCGAACGACTTATAAGGTCAAAACATCTCTTCTATGCGTTTTTTTTTTATCTCGCAATACGCATCTCATCCATTTTGTGGTGCCAGCCATGGCAACGGGAAAAAAAAACTATTTGTGTCTTTAAAAAAAAAAAATATGAGTGTGATCTTTTAGTATGTTTCAGACTGAGATACGAAGAGCGAAGTACAACTAACAATAATAGTAGAGAAAAAAATATAGAAACGAGGGAAACTAAGCCGAACCGACGCAGCCAGGTAGGGGATAGAACAGCACCCAACATGACTAATTTTTATAAATAATGCAAGAATTCTTCACCCGTTTTCTGAGTTGCCGCTTGAGGGTGTTCATTTCCACTCTAAGTGTGAGTTCTGAAACTCCCCAGAGCATGCAATGTGACGTGGGAGAGTGACCTCGGTTTTTTCAAGCTTCCCCTAGAAAAGTTGCTCCAACCAGAAAATTCTCCATTATTTCGAGGTCGTGATCTGAGGCCCAGCCCGATAAAAGCACCCTGATTTGCTCGAGCCGCATATTTGACGAGGCCATTTTGAAAAGATAGAGTCCAGAATGTTCACGATATCTCTGTCTCGTTGCTCCTGTATTGAGCTTTTCGCAGCCGTTGCAGCCGGATCAGGACACCCGTGTCTTACTATTACCTTCAGTAACTCTACGGCAATCACTTTCTACTTTAATTCAGCCTTTTTATTGTTAAGAGGGTTACCAGCACTAAGATCAGAAGCTCCGGGGTAGAAACAGAAGGCTAATGTGCGTAACACTGTCGGATCTTGGTAGTGAGATACTGACAATGATGTACTGTATGTTCACCAGAGTATCATGGTGCTTCTAGCTAGACCAGGAAACGTGGAGGAGCTAAATTCGGGAGCCACATTCCAGAACCGGTCACTACCGGGGAGACTGCAGGACCCAGTGCAAATGTGAAAGCTTTACAGGTTCGTCCGACCTCGGCCCCGGCGCCCTGGAATACACATACAAGTACATTGCTAAGTGGCAAAAGTGGCAACTTCCCAAAAAAGCGATGTTGGAAACGTGCATGTGTTGTATGTGGAGGTATACATCTTAGTATAGTCTTAGCACATATTCTGAAGCATCAGCTAAGGGGGGATCCGATAGAAAGGGTCTTACTGATTTTGTCTCTGCTTTTTTTATCACTCGTTCCCCTGATATCACGTTGCCCATTGTTCTATAAATAAACCTTCAATGGACTTCATTCCCAGTTAGCGTCACTTTTCAGCACCCTCATTGTATCCATTCGATCCGCAATACTCTCTAATCTGGAGGTGGGTTGGGGCCAGACCCAAAGATTTGTCGTTTAAAGGAGGAATCTTCCCATAGCCACCATTAGTGGTCTAACCGCACCGAGTACAATATCGTCAATGGATTTTCAGGAGTATTATACCAACGGAATAATGGTGTTTTCTTGCTTGTTCCGCCAACAATGAAACCATTGTTTTCTTGGCCATCGGAAGCATTTCCAATGCTGAGTATTGATGTGTGGTCACATATCTGTATGTCCAGATATCGATGATAGTTAGCAGTTAGGAACAACCACCAGCAATGCACCAAAGCTCACTCTATAAACCTTCCCTTCTTTCGTCTCAATAGGCATTGTATAGATGAGCAGAACCAAGCTATTTTTCGTCCCCCATTGTTCCCTTCCTCCCCGGTTAGGTCGGCTGTGCACACAAGGAAATGGTTCATGAATAGACAGGAACTTATCCAAAAGAATCCACATTCAATTCGTCTTTCATGCGACTTGTTTAATTAGTAATTCTCCTTATCCGAATCTGTGACCATTAAAAACGGTACAGGGAACATCCCCAGAGACACAATTTGAGTTAGTCCCTCTGATAAGATGTAAACTTTCACCCTTTTGCAGAAGGTTGAGGTTAAACGAAAGAATTTGCCTCTGGTTTTAAAAACCTCTAACTGGAACAGTGAAAAGTTGAAGTAAGCAGGTGAGATGGAGATGAAACAAGTGCTTTCGCAGTCTCTACAATAACAAAAGACAGGACGTATACTCCCCCAGTCAGGTGGTGTGACTTGACTTGATCTTTCATCCAAGTCGGTCCAAAACGATATAAGACACTTTTTTGACTTGATCATTTGTTTTGTTTTCAAGTAGCATATTGACGAAAAGGCAGTGCAAGGTAATCAGTGGCCCCAATGTGAGAAATGAGAAGTGCTCAGGTATGGTGATGTATCCTTGACTTAGGCAACGATTAGCAGTCCCAGTATGGCGTGCCTCCTCCGACGTCTACTGGGTTTCAGTTAAGGTGAAACAAGAATAACATGAAAAGTTGGAACAAACAAACAAAACCGCAACTGCAGGTTTCAACGCAATTCGATAGTTCCAACGCATTGCCGAACAATGGGTAGAACGAAACCACTATACGGGATTTACCTCGTACAGCCAAGATGGAGCAAAGAAGTAGTGAGCTGGATCTGAACAGACGACGAATATGCTAGATCTCTCAGCTGACATATTTAGGTGTTTTTGTTGAGCTCAAAGAACCTTTCGTTTACCCACGTGCGGAAACAAAATTTGGAAAGTCCTCCAGCACAAGACTCTACCGTAATATACGCAGATTTTCATGAGACTCCTCATTCTCGTTTAATTCCCTCGTCAAAAAAGAACAAGCTCAAGAATGGAGGGAACTCACATCTATTGTTCGATGCGCTGCGCCTTCTTATTCCGTTGATACGAACACTTGACTACCGCTTGTTTAAGCTAATATTGTTTATCGTGAGGAGGGCAATTCTTGCAGGTAATGAGATCCCTGTTGTATCTTGAAAGATCATTTCTATCTCCTTGAAAGTCAGTAATATATATGAATGGTTTGGAGGTCAAACTCTACCCTCCAGTCTAATTGTTCGATAAAGGTAGAAAATAATCGCCTGAGGTAGGGGTTCTGTTTTCGAATTGTTTGCAGGACAATGGGTGATCTCTGAGATTGCTGATACTCAACGGAAACGGCCACATCTGGATGCATGCTCAATTGCAGTATGTCAGTCAATAACTGAAGTATCGTGGAAGATCAGTAGTGAACGAAAATAGTTCACAGCTAGAACCACAACATGAAAGTGGTAACTAGCCTTTTCGTAGAGCTACCCGCTTTTGGAGCAAATGCGTATATGTAGTGATCCTATTGTTACCAAGCGCCTGACCGTCTGTCTGAAGCTTGGCGAAATTCTCACTCTTTCAGTTCCAGTTGCCCGTTCAGAGCCTGTGGCAATGCTCTGTCCATAGTTATAAAAGGGCCGGCAGCGCCCACTTAAACACATAAGTCCCAAACATTTAGAGCCCAGTACTCCTAGGAACATCACATTTGCACACTTCAATGAAGCTCGCTTATTTCGCCACCATCGGTGCCCTTTCCCATTCTGCGGTAGCCTACACCGTAAACAACGCCGCAACCGGTGGGTTAGAGAAAAGAGAAAACACGGTTTTGGGTCTTATGCAGAAAACCATTGAATCCCTCAGAAACCATCAGGCCCTGAAATCCTTCGATGTTTCGGGCTACGCCAGCGACAGACGGGCGTTTCATGAGTTGCAGAACTATGCGCAAAATCTTTTCAAGAACATGGCTGCCCTGTTGTCCGATTTGGACACCCGTGCTTCCGCCACCTGTGAACAGAACAACGATGTGTCAGAGTATTGCACACAGTTCACCACCTCAGCGTACATGAAATCATTGGACGACTTCTTGGTGCGGGCCCTGGAGCTCGAGAAGAAGGCCATGAATCAACAGCTGGTGATGTACGACTACGCCTTCCTGGTCGGCTCATTGCGTGAGGAATTCCAGAAGTATCTCGACACTACGGGCAAGGCGTTCTCGCAAGATCCCGACGTGAAGAAAAAGACCGAGGAGGTGTTCAACAAATTGCAGGCTGCCGAGAGAGTGGCCAAGGAAAACGGTATTTGGGACACCACTGAGGCTCTTGGACTTCGTGTGGATTAAACTGCCCGTGCTAGTGAATGTTTCGAGGGGCGATTCCACGGGCGTGAATTTCATTGCTTACACTGCTGTTTGATTGTTTGTTTTGTTTATCAAGTAGCTGAAGATTGATTTTGAAAGGATGATGTAGGTGAGAATAGGTGAGCCGGTTGCGAGCGTACTTCGCAGCTCCGAAAGGATGAGATGCTTTGAATCTCGTATGTAGCTTGGTGAAACTTTCTGAATCTTTGTGTAACTTGGTGGATCTTTGTGGATCTTTGTACCTCCAACCTCTTCTGCACCAGCATTCGAAGCGAGTGTTGGAGCATACTAAAGTGCTGTCAGACTGACATAGCATGAAAAGCGGGTGTAGTGGCGACGGGACGAAGGCTTAGGAAATTCTTAGTTTCTTGTGACCCAGATCGCTATCCAGATCTGTTACGGGTATTTTTTCTGTAGATAGATAGGTTTTTGGTTGCATCACGACAACCAGTAATACGATTTGTGTCTTTATAAACAGAAATTGTATATCGGTGTGTATCGTTGTATATCGTTGTGTCAAGAAAAGCACCCGGGGTATTTCCGAGGCTCATATAATGGGTTACTTGTACGATATGCTCAGGTGGCTGCAACATGGCTGGTACAGTACATTCATTTTCGATTGCGTCAATAAATGAGCGTTGAAATGGGAGACTTTCTCTTCTCAGTTGTTAACTGTGAAATTCCTGATGTCGCTGCCCAAATATCGTTGAATCGAGGTATATCCGAGACCGACCAATGTGGTGAACTCTTGAGAATTGGATGCAAAAATGCGAATTTTACGCACAAATTTTGACTCAACGTAGCATTTGTATAAGCGTTGAACCATATCCTACTTCCGATTAGTGCTTTTGAAATACCATTGATAAACTTTATAAGACGGTCTGATGAGAATCTTGCATTGAACTAGGGACATCGAAGGAAACAGTGTGAATGAGGGACAGTATATCACTGATGGGAAGAGATAACCAGAGATCTTGTTTTGGGGGTCAGCATACCCGAGCTGGGGCTGTAAAATATTTCTGTATGAAAGCTGAGCATTTGGTACAAAAGAAAAGCTAGGTGGATTCCGTCCTCTTGGATTAAGGGCAAGGATGAAAACACAAAACAAAATTTAAAGTATTAGAAACAGATTCACGGGAGTACAAACAGGCTTATAGATCCGCTTAGTCTCTTGAGAATTTGTAAGCAGAGAGAATTATCCTGGCTTGCCTTTACTGTGACCAACAAAGAGTGTATTAGTTGCCATTATCTCGTACATTCCAGGACTCTCTAAGCAAGGGACTCATCACTTTGATACCCAAGTTCTGATCCAAGGAAGAATGAAAGCAGTGCAACACAATGACTGCTTGCTCTCTCTCCCAACATGTAAAAGGGAAATGACCAAAGCACCAGGCGTCTCTTGCGATTGCACCGTCTAGCACCATGTCTTCGTGGGTGTATTCCGCAGTGGAGCGCTCTTCACAAGCTTTATTCGAAATGGCTATGGATCCTCATGCCAAGTACGTTCTGGGTCAATCACTATGACACTTAAACTCCCCGAAGTGGAGTTTCCTGACCGTCTTCCTTTATGTGTGGGGAATATGAACAAGGAAGTGGACCACAACAAGTCAGCTAACGCAAAACAAGTGCTGATGCACTGTGGGATCTACTACAAAGGCGGTAAAAGTAAGAGGGATGAGTGACCTCAAAGTATTGTTTGAGTGACAATGAATCAGAGGGGCTTAGATGACCAAGCAAGGCACTTTCCATTGAGGCAAAACCACAAGCTTTCAGCAGGAAGACATACACAGGGTTCTTTCTCGAAAACTTCAAAATCAACAACCAGCAACGAGGTCTCGAATCTCACAACATAGCTCTCCCACTTCGCAGTACTCGTTGCATCTATCCAAGAAGTGGAATTGTTCACCATAACCCTAACTTGGATGAATTGTCGAAACCTGATCATCTTGAATCCAAAAGACAAGCCTCAACACAGAAATGGAGGGTCGTTGTTAGCGCTGATAAAAACAGGGCTGGTTGCCACGCAGATTGAAGAAGAAAGGAGTGGCTAGCTCAAGCGAAGAGCAAGAAGAAGCTCAAGATAATACAATGAAAGAATCAGAGGAGAACTCATAAAAGAAGCAGAGAGTACCAAGCAGCAGCAGACTTTCACTCCTTATAGACACCCACCTTCGACATCTCAAATCGCTTACAGAGCTAAGGAGAAAGGCAAAATTTGATGCCAACGAATATGTGGCAGTCAATCTCTCTGCTTCTCGATAGACAAGGTGAATTCTCTTTCGAACCAGAAATATGGGGATATTGAAGCTTTGAACAGCCCTATAGGGCAACGAATCCGCCGAGGGGTATGCCCATCTTTGCGCAGCACCATATGGGATGCAATATTCCAAAACGCTGCTTGGTTGCTTTGTCATATATGAAGTAGCTCAAGATCGATTCCGTGATCTGAGATCGGGTGAGGAAAATGGTGGAAATGGGCAGGGTGTATGCTGTATCTCTCTATCGGTAATAATCAACAATCCAGATCCCGGACACAGACAATATTTGCTTCATTGCCATTTCTGGTTCCCTGTTCGATGCGCTTTCACCCATTACTGCCGATTCTCCCACTCATCCGCGCTCTTCTAGGAGGTGTAGTAGTCTTTGAGCCACTCTCTCTGAAGCAAGGTCATCTCCCTAGAAAGAGCTAATATTCGAGCTTCTAGCTTTAGTGGCGACTCGAGCCCGTATTGGCTTGACACGGGGTCAAAGGATTCCAAAAACATCTGATTCACACCCTCATATGCGTAAGAAAGCTCAGCCAATTTCCGCGTTAGCTGCTCGAATCTGTCTCGGCCTTTAGGTCCAAGGTATGACTTCGAGGCAATCATGTCTTGGAGGCGCGGCTTCTCGTGGCCCAATTCACGGTAGACGTGTCTCAAAACAAGCATTTCTGCTTCGTACGCATAGTATATACGTGATCCAGTTGGAGGTTCACAGATTGCCTCACATATTTCGTGCTCACTAAGGACGTGGCGGTGGGTGAAGACTTCGAGGTTGTTGGATACAAGTTCCACATCGTCAAAAGGAACTGGCAAGGCCACGGAAAGAAGAAGGAGAGTGAGGAGAAATACCGGGTACATTTGCAGAAGTCGTAGCTCTTGACAGAGCGAAAATAAGAGCATTCTAGTGCAAGCCTATATAGTGTGGGTGTGAGTTTCTGGCGATTTTGAAGAAAAGAGAGAAGGGGCAACGGAATCAGAAGACCAACGGCATTAGAAAAACAACGGCATTAGAAAAACAACGGAATTAGAAAAACAACGGCGGAGGGGTGACGGGTAACATCTGCTTGAAGTATCCGGATATATTGGCATCTTGGCCGGGCTTTGTTTCCCACTTTTGCACCCACGAAGAATGGCAGGATTTGCATCCGGGAAATAGAGCCCCGTCTTCTGAAGTCCTTTGTTCTGCCTCAGAAGAGAAGAGAGACCAATCCGTCACAATGCTCCGGAATTGGCCGCACTGTAAAAAGCCCTGGTTTCATGAGCTATTATGCGTGCGCGTGCTTGGCCATATTAGATCACCAAAGGCTGCACTTTCGCCAATCTTCAGGTAACAAAATCAGAAAGGCCTAACGGGATCAGAAAGGTATCCACAAAACAAGACAAACAGGAGGAAATCACCCCCATTCACCGTTTCCATCAGCCCAGCTTTGCCTCATTCACTGAGTGCACTACATTGGCGATGACTCCCATGAAAATCTTCACCACACTCCGATTCTGACCACCTCTAGCCTACCAACATCCAACCCACGCCACAGCTATCACCCAGCCCACCGCCTACACCAAAAACGAAATAATGAGTACCCACTTTGTCGGCCTGCGTACAGCACACTTGCTCCTGCACGCCCCGCGTCGACGAACCCGGTCAAATTTTCAGCGCACTTTTTCTTCCCACTAAGCACAACCACCCAACACAATGTCCATTGAAGAAATCCCCCAAGGCGCCGAGGTCAACATCATCTCGAAAAACGAAAAGAAGGCCAGAGACGCCATCAAGAAGTTGAACTTGAAGCAGGTCAAGGGCATCTCCAGAGTCACCTTCAAGCAGAGAGGCAACTTGATTTATGCCATTGACTCGCCCGAGGTGTACAGATCGCCCGCCGGCACCTACGTTGTTTTTGGCGAGGCCAAGGTCGACGACATGAACCAGAGATTGGCCGAGGCCCAGGCAGCACAGTCCGCCGCCGCCGAGGCCCAGGCCGACGCTCCTGCAGACAAGTCCCCGGAGTCCATCACTGCCGACCTTGAGAAGGCGTCCTTGAACACCAACACCGAGCCCGAGGAGGAGGAGGGCGACGTGGACGAGTCTGGCTTGGACGCCAACGACATCTCCATCATTGTCGAGCAGACGCAGGTGTCCAGGGCCAAGGCCGTGGCTGCGTTGAGAAAGAACAAGGGCGACATGGTGAACGCGATCATGGAGTTGTCTTAGACAGTATAGAGAATGCCAGTAAGTTCCTGAGGAGTGTAGAGATGTCGCTGACATTTGAGTAGTGGCGGATATAGCCAGGTGTAGAATTGACCTGTGGAGCCACTTGTGCGGTTTTCGGAACGGAGAAAAACAGGGCTATGTTCTTGTATGGTGTGGAGTTACTGGGTCTTGAGAGTGTGGAGACTGTGCTGTGTTATTGCAGCGTAGAGTAGAGATGTGTGATCTCGCAGTGAGATCTAGTTAAGTTACTGCAAAGGTGTAAAATGATGATATGGCCTTCCTCCGGCGTAGACATGTACTATAGATGTGTACTATGGCCTGATATACTGAGCTATGACGTCCAGCAGTCGCGTCCAAACACCTTGTTGCACTATGGACACTAGCAAACTCATTCATAGAGCCAGTAGCAACTTAAGGTAAACAGGTGTCACATAGGGGTTGAAATTTCGTGGATCTCAAAGTACGATGGATCTCAAATATCATGGATCTCGAAATCCCGTGGATCTCAAAATCTCAGTGATCTTGAAAATCATGGATCTTGATGAGAGAGACCACCTCCACATTCTCACCAACCATCCCAATGCCATTTAATGTAAACCATTCATACATGTGACACACCCTGCTAGTCTCCGTTATATACAAATTTATTGTTCAAAGCTCAATCAATAACCCCTTTCTTCACTTCCTCATTTTTTCTCCGTTGTCTTTCCTTTCCTCTGAGGGCTTTGAAAAGTCTGAGAATGATCTTGAGGCTGTTTCGTACCAATTGATCCCTACGTAGTCCTGGTGTAATGCTAGAAACAATTGACCAATGTCTTTCCATGCCAAACTATGAAACTTTCAACACTTTCGAACAGATTTAACCGGAGGGAACTAATCTCCAATACTACCTATTGCAACAGTCCAGAGACATTCAAAAACTCTTCGAAATGTCTCAAAGCCAGACGACACCTTGACGAATATCCAAAAGCAGAATATTCAGATAAGCATGGCAAGCCGTTATTCTAATGTGGAATTTTCTTGGGTCTACTGAAATATCGATATATATGTTGTTAAGACTTTTATGTGGCTTCTATACCATACGGAGATAACATTAGTGCCTGTCCAGTGGTACATAACCATTACCGTCTTGCGTAGTGCACAGGTGCAAGCCCATGGTCGTTCTTGATAGTCGTCATGGAGCTTGAGAGGGTAGAAATAAAATGAGCCCTTTCTTGACTTGTGTAGACGAATGGCGTCTATCCAGCCGAAATACTATGGGCATCACGACTTTGTCATGAATAGCGTAGGTACCTACACATTATTCTAGTAGCAAAGTGACCAAAGGCATTGTGACTTTCGTTCACTTGCTATGATACCCCTAAGCAATTTTACCTTGTCGGGCAGGTATACGTTAACGAGGGTGAAAGCTTGGCTCACGGTCACGAGAGCACACGTCTTGCAATTGATTCGATTGAAATATACACTGAACTAGAGAGATGGGACCTGTTCATTTTAACTGCGCACTATCCGGAATTCGTAAGCTAGAGGGTAGAGCGTGAGCACAGACAGCCGGGGATTTAACGACGTTTTCGGGGTTAGTGGATTCGGCGGAATCTGGGTGGACGCCGATACGCCACGATGAATATCCCGGGAGTACTCAGAGCAACTCGTGATTCATCTGTGGAACATATGGTGCGGTTATTCCTTTGGAGCCAATATCAAGAAACTGCAACTCTGCCGACGGTTCAAATAGATCATGCTAACCCTCTTCCCGCCTGTCTCGTTGCTATTGCGCCATCGCGTGTTTCCCGTTACCTCGGCTGACCTCTATGTACCTCACTTTGAGGCTTCGGAAATCTTCTGAGCGGTATTATCCTGCTATAAGCAGCGTCTTCCTATTAGCCATATCCTTATTCATCCCAGAAAGCACTCAGTGTTCCCTCATGACGAGACGCCTGGCTCCAGATTCACCACTGCCGAATCAGCAACTTTTTCGCTCTCTTTTTCTTCACTATCGTTTCCCTCATCTCCCCTGTTCCCTTCCTCATCCCTCTCTTCACTTTTAGAACCACCGGCGGTACCCAAACTTCCCTGCACAGTAGCTTCCAGAACTTCCAGTCCTATAATCTCCTCCTTTTCGGGCACCACACTAGTCTGGCCGGTTTTCCGATGGCCCGCGCTGAGCTCTCCATTAATGTACCCGCAATTGCGGCAGATATACGTAACATTAAACGGATTCTGGCACCCAGGAGGGGCCAAGCCATTGTGTGTATAGCAGTTGGCACAGATTAGCGCATACCGGTTTTCGACGTTTTCGTTGTGGTCCGATCCGATGATGAAATCGAGAAGCCGGTCCTGGATCGTCAACTTCGTCGACTCGGGCTGCGCTGGCGGCTTGGGCACCTGGGGTGTGGTCACGTGACTTGCCCGATTAGGAACGTTCACTGTGGGCGGGAGCTGCGGCGCTGGCAGCTGGGTCTTCTGGGGTGCTTTATGGGCGCCTTTCTGGTGGTCGCCCTCGGATTTCACCGGCTTACGTGCGCTTTTCGCTTCGGTCACGTGGCGCATATTTCCAGCCTTCTCCCCGGTGTCGAACTTCTCCAAGATCTGGTTGGTCCTGCTGAAGTTGGTCACCTGCTTCAACTCGTCGAGCTTCTCCTTGTGCTTTTTCAAGAGCGTCCGCAACGCCTTGTTCTTGCTCCGGATCAACACAGCAAACAAGCTGTTGACTATATACACCACTAGCGTAAACACCACCGGCATCAACACCATGGCGGCCAAGTTTCGGCGCAGCTGGGCACGAATGAACACCGACGCACGTGACCGGCTGCTTCCCACGACCCCCTCGTGTCCCACGGACGTGGTGTAGCGAAAAGCTATGTACGAAACGTACACCACTGCGCAGTACAAAGAGAGCAGTCTTCGCCATGCCTTTTGCTTGGCAGCGAGCGCCGCGATTTGCTCTCTGTTTTGCGAGATCGCCTGTGTGAGTGCGGTGAGCTGCTGCTCGAACTCCTCCGGGTGGAACAGCTTCAGACGGAAGAGATTGAGGAAACCCATGCTTAGGGTCTGATAGTGGTGCACGCGCAGCGACGATGTGTGGCGTGGCGGGTCACGTGACCGGCGATAGCGAGTGCCGAGTGTCAGATATTGACGGGTTTGGCGGGGCAGAAGAGGCGGTTATTGGGATGGGAGGGCGTGGTTTTGCTGTGTTCCTTTTTTTCGTTCTTTTTCCGTTTTGGGTGCTTCTTCTGCTGGCTGGGCTTATCGGGCGTATGTCATCACGCGCATCAGAGGGACGAAAAAAGGGAATACATACTGGCTCGGTAAGTGGATCTTTCGACAGGTTAAGCAACACGAAGACAGTGAAAAGCACTGACCAGCTGTCTTACGTGACCAGCGTCTTCGAAACATACAATTTCTATCTACTATTCACCTATCTACCATCTCCACCTATCCATATATCTACCTATATCTAGCTATATCTATATCTGCCTCATCCACCTACATCTTCAGATGACGTATCTAATAGGCGACCAGAAAATCACGCTAGCGGCCCCCCTATCGCCGCAGGAGGAGAAGCTCATCAAGGCACACCCGGGCATTTTCAGCGTGTGCCTCAACGCCGCCGCACACCAGTTTTTGCTCAGCACGAAGAAACTCGTCCACCTCTACACCGACATCATCGTCATATACAGCACGTTGCTCCTGAAGATCCCGAACTACGACGACATCCGCATCATGACCGCGAAAACCAGGGTCGGCCTCACCCGGTTGGAGGCCGATCTCAACAGTATATTTGGCAGCGACGTCTACGCCTCCAACGACGGCTGGGAGCAGCAGAACTACGAAACCACTGTCAAGAAAATGGCGGTGGTGGTGGTGGAGAACTGTGTGTCCACGTTCGACCTCGTGTATAAGACGATCTGCTGCATTGGCGTGTTCTTCAGCTCTTTCGACAACCTAAAAAAACTCCTAGTGCCGTGTCTTCCGGCGCGCACCAGGATGGTGGGCGACTCGCTCGCGTCTGCCTTGACCATTCTAGAGTTCCCGACGATCGCCGGCCAGATTCCGCTGTTTCACGTGATCACCCCCACGGTAGTGCGGCACTTGGAAAGAATCAGCACCATCACGAGCGGCCTAAAACGCGAGAACAAACTCCTCGAAATGGTGTTCTCCTCCGTGAACCCGTCGCTCCAGCAGTACACGGCGGTTCTCCTCGGGAAAGCCATTCTCAAACGAGACGTTTTGGAGCAGGACTGCCAGATCGTGCACCGGCGAGAAATCTGCTACCAGGCTGCGGAGCACGTGGTGAGCATTCCCCTCACGGGGACGCCTTCGCTGTCGCTGTACGTGCGGCAGTTCACCAAGCACATCTTCTACTTTTTCCTGGCGATTCTTGTGGTGGTGATTGCGGTGCTCTACAGGCTCTACAACGTGGTGTTTGGGTGAGGACAGATCGATGCATGTGTACGAGTATAGGCATACGGTCGTGTTGCTGTATGTGTTACATTTATGTGCTTACATGTACTTTTAGACGCATTTTCATGCTGTTGTGGTGGATTAGATGTAGTATGACGAATCGTGAGATTTTGTGCTACACTGGGATCACCTTAATGCGTTTCCTGCTTTGAACACTTTCCGTAGGCACAGCTACGAACCTGCTTCTTTACTAACGACCGGCTGGCGCGAGAAACAGAGGTATTGGTACTCATTAGGGAGACTGGGACTTCGCCTGATTATCAGGTCCTAGTGGAATGTTGTTGTTTTGTTTCCTTTGAGAAATAGGATTGTAGGAGAGCATCCACTACACAACGCTGGGTACCCTGTCACTTTATAATCTAATTTAAAAAGCACGACTGGTGACTGAGTCTTAAATCTAGGTGTTGTCTTAGTGATGTATAGTGAGCGAACGAGGAAGGCTTCGAGAAAGATGTCCTACCGACGAGGCTGGGACAAATCGCCTTGGTTTCAAGCTAGTTGAATCAAGACCAACGGCGTTTTTTCAAAATTCCATTTGACGGTTATTAAAAGAAGCAGCCTACAGAAGACGTACGGTCAAATGAGCACCACGAATGAGCACTGCGAGTTGCACTTTAATCTGAACAGCCAGGGTCTACCCCTCCCTTTCGAGTTCCAGAAAAGTGATCGTTTCAAAGGCTCAGGAACGGTTTTTTTTTCAAAGCACCCAAAATTGTCTCGGTGGAATAATCTACTCTTCACACAAAATTACCTTACTATTTCCCTCACAAGGTTCAGCCGGTGCCATTGGCCCACCGCAACACCACCGCCCGTCAGAAAACGACAATAGGAAACATTCTCTGCCAACCCTCCTCAGCTTATCGCCAACATTACCCTGCCCAATCACCTCCCACCGATCGTTTTGCAGTCATACGTCGCCTATAGCAGCCGCACTCGTGTCACGTGACTCCACTGCTCACGTCAAGTAAACATAATGGACCCCATTGTCAGCCAGCAAAATATACTCCCCTGCAATTTCCGGCCACTTTCTCCAGCGGGACACCCAGGGCTCTTTTCTCGATACTCCGTGCCGCCAACATCCACGGGGCGAAATCCAAATACATTTTTCTGTGCTAGCCACTGCGTTTACTGGATACTCATTAGCCCTCCAGCCATAGCCGACACTAATCTACGCCAGCCAGGAGCCGTCGAAAACACCACAAAGCACCCAAAAAAAACCAGCATTCAGACCCCTGAGTTTAGCCGCCGACCACAAACCCCACTCCCCGCTTATTTCTCTTTTCCATGTCGCTGCTGCAGATTTACTCTGCCACGTACTCCAACGTGCCAGTGTTCGAGTTTGTCACCGCAGAAGGCCCCATCATGCGGCGCAAGTCCGACTCCTGGATCAACGCTACACACATCTTGAAAATCGCCAAGTTCCCCAAGGCACGCCGCACGCGGATTTTGGAAAAAGACGTTCAAAATGGAATCCACGACAAAGTCCAGGGCGGCTACGGAAAGTTCCAAGGCACCTACGTGCCTTTGGATATAGGGGCACGCATAGCGCAGAATTTTGGAGTTTACGACATTCTCCAGCCCATTTTCGACTTCCAGTATGTGGAGGGAGAATCCGACACACCGCCGCCAGCGCCTAAACATAACCACGCATCGGCGTCCAACATTGCCCGGCGGCAATTGCTGCTGCTGAAGGTCAAGCGCGAACCACACACAAACACAAATTCGTCCCCCGGCTCGGCAAAGCGGATGGGCACAGAAAGCACTGCCGAAAACGGCGAACCACAGCGAGCCGCCAAGAAGCCCAAGCGCGTCGCGTTACACGCGCGGGGGAAGCCACCACTAGCCGCCAGCCATACGGCACCGATCCCGTCCGCGGGGCCCAGCCTAGGTACGTTTTCACTGAGACAGGACTCCTTTTCTGGCGCGAAACTACCGCCGCTCGTGCGCCAGGACACGGAGCGCGATGCGTTACTGATCATGGCCAGCAACATGAACGTGCGGCAGGCGGACTTAGAAGCGGACAGCGACGATGAAGACCGGCGTAACTTGCGGCGCAACTCGAGCAAACACGACTACAGAGAGTCCGACGACGATGAGTTTATGTCGGGCAAGGAGCTCTTCGGGTCACGTGCGTCGTTCATCAAGTCGCAGAACTTCCTCAACTCCCAGCGTGGCTTCCAAGGTGCGCCCGAATCGGCGCATAGGCTTTTGAGCTTGAACGGGAGCATCGGCGGAGACGCCGCGGGCGCAGCTGCGCACCAGGGCGACGACGCAGAGTCCGCCGACTATTTCAACACGCTACTCAACTACCTCATGGAGGACGGCGGACTGGCGAGCAGTGGAAACACCAAACCGGGCACGTTCAACCTACCGGAAAAGGTGCTCAATCCACCGCACCCGCTTCAGAAAATCAACATCAACCGGCCGGTCGACGACGACGGCAACACGATCTTCCACTGGGCGTGCTCGATGGCAAATGTGGCGATGATTGAGTTCCTACTATCGATCTTCTCCAACTTCATCAGCAGTGAGGTCAAGAACTTCAACGGGGAGACGCCCCTCATGTTCTTGGTGCAGTTCCGCAACAGCTACCAGCTGGCCAACTTCCCTGTGATTCTCGATATGCTCTTCGACTCTGTTCTCTCTGTCGATAAGCTTGGGCGCACTGTGTTGCACCACGTGGCTCTTGCGTGTGACTTTTCCAAGTTCGATAACATTCTGCGCAGCGAGAGCGACGAGGGCTTCAAGACGCGCAAGGAGCGGTTTGCCAATTACTACTTCGATGTGGTTTTCTCGAAAATCGTCGAGTTCCCGGACTACCAATTACTGCAAGGTGACGAAAAGCGCAGTTTGGAGGACAAGAAGGAGGTGGTGTACAAATTTGTCAATCACCAAGACAACCATGGGAACACCGCGTTCCACATTGCCGCTCATAATATGTCCAAGAAGTGTATCAAGACGTTCATCCGCTACCACAAATTCATCGATTTGTCTTTGCGAAACAACGTCAATTTCAGTGTCGAGGACTATTTGGCCTCCCACAACTATGTATTGCGCCTTGAGAATGATGATGGATCTGCGTCCCACCGTGGTGAAAACGGTCTCGTGTCTCAATCACTATTCCCAATGGAACACACGCAAAGCTTTGACTCCCAGCTACAAAAGACGCGAATGGCCGTGAACTTCCAGAATGAAAGTATCAATCTCGTGACTGAGAAGCTCGGAGAACTTTCATACTCGATACACCAGGAGCTCAAGCAAAAGGACGATAAACTATACTCGTTATACAAGTATTTCCGGATCATCGGCTTGGAGAAGTTCAAATCACAGAAAGCGGTGTTGCAGCTTTTCAATCTTCACTATCTCGTCGAGGATATTGCAAAAGACTACGGTGTCTCCGATGACAGGGCCGAAGAGGACCAAAGCTCCGAAATTGTGGCGTTAGATGGGTCCAGAGGCAAAGTTATTCAGGAGGAGATCAGCCGGTTAATGAACGATCTGACTTTTCAACACATAGATACTGAGGAAAAGCTTTATAAGGCACTTTTACGGTATGCGTTTGCCAGAGAAAAGGCTACGGAAACGCAGTTGAACACTTTGGTGAAGGAGCTGACACCCAATGATTTGGGTGCAGACAGTGTTCTTGCATTGGCGATTCGCTTGCTGGAGCAAGCTCTAAAGCGCAAGAAACTCGCCTACGAGCTCTACGAGCAAGAATCAAAGGTTCCTCTTTTTGCTACTCAGCGAGACGAGTACAAGGAAAATGCCAAAGTGAACGAGAGCGACGGTACAGACACCAGTGCTGATTCCGCACTGGCTCGGAATGTCGAAAAACGCTCTGTTTTCGCAATCTCCGACTACCCTCCAACTGACAAACTCTACAAGTATTGTAAATTGGTGGCACTTAGCTGTGGAATGTCCATGACTGAGGTGGAAAACAGCATTGACCTTCTTGAACAATCGCTTGCGAAGAACACCAATGGAGGCTAGGGTGTTAGGTGCGACTTGAGCCGCGCTCGCTTGGCGTAAGAATTCGCACGGCAAAGCCCATCCCGGATTTACCGCCATTAGCCGAAACGCGCGACTCAACGCTAACTACCGTCGCCAAAAATTTTGCAACCGGAATTCAAAATTTCAAGTGCGGCGCAAGGCTGCAATCCTTGCACATCATAAATACGGATCGAGATTCCACTTAAAAAAACGCTGAATATTTACAAAAGACAATTTTCAGTACAGCTGGGTTTTACCTTGTTTTTTCTTTGCCAACTTTTATTGTACACATTGCGCAATGGCATCTGAAAAGCTCTCGCTTTCTTACACAACTGATTCGCTGAAGACATTCGATAGTCTGTTTTCAGCGGAAGACTACACTGTGGAGGCAAAAGAAGAAACTCATGTTCCTGAGAAGGAAGTGGCATCGTTTCGAAGATTATCCGATGTGTTTCTGTTGTCCGAAGATTTCGAGGAAGTACAGAGGTACATCGATCAAGAAAACAGACTAGTAAAAGACCATTCTGATTTGGACATACAAAGGTTGGCTACCAAGACGACGATTCTCTCGCGCATGGCAGATGCGCCCCCCGTGGCTGATGATGATTATGCCATTGACCAGGATAGACTTCCTGTGGAAAACGACGGAGAAGAGTTCAAGAGCATTGACCCAGAGCTTGTGGCATGGGCTCTAGATAGTCCCGAAAACCCCAGAAATTGGAGGCTCTCGAAGAAGGTGTACGTGATACTTGTTGTTTCATTGTACACATTTGTGTCGCCCATCTCTGCATCGATCATGTCGCCTGCCTCGAAGGACTTGGCGAAAGATTTCAACATCACTTCCTCCACAGTTTTGGCGCTTGTCACGTCCATTCACCTTTTGGCATGGGTATTCGGCCCTCTTGTGATCGCCCCCCTCAGCGAAAACGATAGGCTCGGAAGAAGAACCATCTTGAACTGGACCTGCTGGATCACTTTCTTTTTCAACCTCTCTTGTGCTTTTTCCCAAAACATTATTCAGCTTTTGATTTTGAGGTTTGTCTCTGGCCTTTTCAGTGCTACTCCGTTGAATGTTTCCCCCGCCGTCGTTAGTGACATGTTTGATGCAAAGAACAGAAACATTAGTTTAGCCGGGGTTTTCTTGATTCCTTTCATAGGCTCGGCAATTGCTCCTGTCATCGGTGGTTATGTCGTGCAAGCCAAAGGGTGGAGATGGGTACTTTTCACGCTTGCGATTATCAATGGTGCAATTGCAGTTGTGGGCTCGGTTCTCCTCCTAGAAACCTTTTCTCCCGCTTTGTTGCATGCCAAAGCCAAGCGTTTGAGAAAAGCAACGGGAAACCAGAACTTGCACACGATTTACGAGTTGTCAGGCGACGGATTGACATTGGCTAAACTCAAAGAGACATTGACGCGGCCCTTGGTGCTTCTCTGCACAAACCCGCTCGTTTTTGGGTTGGGATCTTTTATGGCGTTCATCTACGGCTTCATGTACTTAATGATTGTGACATTTCCCTCGGTGTTTGAGAAATCTTACGGCTTCTCTCAGGGCACGGCTGGGCTAATGTATTTGTCGTTGGGTGTGGGTTTTGTTCTAGGTGTTATTCTGTGGACCATCCTTCTAGGATACGTCTATAGGAAATTGGTGGAGAAGCATGGTGAGGAGAGGCCTGAGTTCAGACTTCCGTGCCTTTTTATCAGCGCAGTGATCATGCCCATTGGCTTGTTTTGGTATGGCTGGTCCGCCGAATACAAGCTCCACTGGATCATGCCCTGTTTGGGCAGCGGGATCTTTGCCTTTGGGTTGGTGTGTGTTTTCCAGACGCTACAAGCATACTTGATCGATATGAACCCGGCATTTGCGGCTTCGTCGATTGCTGCTGCCTCGATTTTCCGGTTTCTCTTGGGGTTCCTGTTTCCCTTGGTTGCCAACTCGATGTACGATAGAATGGGCTATGGCTGGGGCAACACCATGTGCGGGATTCTCACGCTTGTTTTGGGAATTCCGTTCCCTTTCTTGTGTTACAAGTATGGAGAGAGGCTCCGGGCATGGTCGAACGAACGGATGGAGAAGAGCGAGAAGAGAAGGAGAGAGAAGAGCCAAGAGGCGCTCAGAAAGAAAGCACAGAAGTTGCTCAAGTGAGTTTTAGAAACAGTAGTGATACACTTGAAAATCAAAAAAAGCTGAAAACAAAAAAAATGAGTTACCTGGAGTAGAGAGTAAGTCCTTGTTGCCATCTTTAATATTATGGTGGAGAGGTTATCCACGTATTCCTTGAGTGGAAACATTCGCCACGATTTCCCTTCGGTGATTTCCTTCTTCTTTTTGTTGACACATATCTGGTGGTCCTTCAAAACAAAAACAAAATAGAACTCTACCTCCAATAACACCCTTGTCTGAATCTGGTCGTGCGCAACCCACAATTCGTGTATTCCCTGCCCCACGCTTACCTCTTACGTTAATACACCTTTTATATTATGAGCCAGAATTTGCAGCCCCTCTCCATCGAGCAATTGCGACCTTTTCCGCTAGATCAAGCTCTCAGTAACTTGCCACAAAAGTTTCGAGAAGAGTTTGCATCGCTGTACGAGCTCGTAAAAGGGTACACGAGGAGTCTCCAACTGTATCAAGACTTAGAAGAACAAGCTCGTATAGCAGTGAAGGAAACAATAGCGACCATCAATGCCATCAGCAATCTCCTAGAGGAATATGAAGAAAATGCCGTGATTATAGCGCAGCGGGCGCAGAAAGCAGACACTCTATACAAGGAGTTTCTCACACTAGAAACGCTCCAGTACCAGCTTCTAAGCGCCAGCTATAACCAGGACTTCTTGAAGGCGAAATTCACGAAACTCGCTTCTGACAGCGATGAAACATCTGACGCAATCGTCGGATCTTACAGGAAAAACGGCGGAGATATGATGGAGTTTCTTACAAAGTTCAAGAACTCTCGCACAGCGTACCACGGGCGGAGGGAAAAACTCAACCGGTGGAACGAGGACCGGGTCGGCGGGTTCATATAGCTTTATTGTGGGCTTCTTGAATGTCCTTGGACCGTTTTGGCGGAAGAACGTGGTTGGTGAATGTGACATATGAACGAGAAGTGAGGATACATGACGAAAGGTACGATGGTGAGGTTGTGAAGATTCTTGTATCTGCTTTTCTTATTCGCCACAGGTACTGGCTAGCATCGGAGAATTTTCTTGCTCTTACAGTTTTAGCAAGAGAACTCAACGGGGCTCGTGTGCTCCATGAGCGTGACTTGGTATGCAAGTTCTGTTCTTTTTAGAGATGTGTCGGGGTTCCAGAGGATAGGGTGAGATGTGAGTGTGCGCCAGGAGATCAATTACGTATTGGTGGTGAAAAAAGATTATGGAACACTTTCGCGTGGGTTCATGCTGTGTGTTTTTGGCTTTCTACCACCAGATGTGTGCTACGTTGTGCCAGTTGGCTATTACGGGGAAAGCGTATTCGGAAATGCTCCTTCTCAACATTCACCTGTTAGATTGGTGCTGTTGTCAAACTGCACTAGTATAGTCCTGTTTGATCTCGAGACCTTGTTCAACACCACATCGTTGTCTCACCACCGGTCGTGCTCTAACATGCCGGTTTCTAGCCCCTAAAACCCGAAAGGTTCTACGCGTAGCCGTTCCCGGTTTCACCCGGTTTCACGAGCCGACCAACCCCAGCGAGACCCAAACGGCCCCCAATCAAGCCACGCAATCGAGCCACCTCTATATACACGATGCGTGGACCCTTGACATGGAGGTGCTCCTCGACCGCAAGCTACGCGGGCTTGGGCTCACAATCCGCCCGAGAGAGCAACTGAATCCCCACATCCGGTACCCCGGCCGAAGCGAGCCGAAACGGTCGAGCGTTCGCAACTGCAGTGTACAATAGAAACGGGACACGAGGTCGAAAGGCTTAGCCACCAGAAACAAAACACTCGCCGTTTCTCTTTAATCACAACAGTAAGAAGAACAAAACCAATCAATTGTAAAGATCTAAAAAATAGGAAGTCCCGAATTCTGTTGCACCCAGCCGGGCCGGAGCGGAGGCTGATTGCGCACCTCTGGGTGCCTAACCCCGGCAGATGCACCAGAGGCGGACATAAGATACGCGAACAGCTGGAAAACACAAAGCAAAAAGCGCCCACGAGAATCCACGGCCGCTCCGGAAACAATTTCTATCCCCGCCGGCGGCCACAACCACATAGACCCCTTTTCCCCTCCCTTCCTGGTGTCATTCCATGAGGAGATATCCTGCGCAGGGCTTCGGCTAGATAGACTCCGACGCCGCGCGCCCTGGAAAAAAGCCCTACAAAAGTCCGGCCCCGGCTGCCCCAAACTCGAACTCCACGCAAAAACAGGCAGGCCGACTTTTCTCCACCTCCGCCACCATGTTCAGAACCACCGCGACGCGCATGTTCTCGTCGTCCGCGCGCGCGTTCAACGCCGCCCCGAAAGTGCAAAACAAGCCGTCCGCAGGCCCCATCAGACGGACTTTGCGGGTGCTCGCTGGCACCACGTTGTTGGCCACGGTGGGCTCCGTCGGCTACATTGGCTACAAGGTGCACCGCGAGTCGTACCCCGCGGAGCAGGCCAAGCAGGTGGCCACGTTTGAGGACGGGCGCAAGAAGAAAACGTTGGTCATCTTGGGCTCCGGCTGGGGCTCCATTCCGCTCTTGAAGAACTTGGACACCTCGTTGTACAACGTGGTGGTGGTGTCGCCGCGCAACTACTTTCTTTTCACGCCGCTTTTGCCCTCGGTGCCCACGGGCACGGTGGAATTGCGCTCGATCATCGAGCCCGTGCGCTCCATCACTAGACGGTGTGCTGCCGAGGTCATCTACTTGGAGGCGGAGTGCACGGACATCGACCCCGTGAACAACAAGCTCACCATCAAGCAGTCCACCACGGTGCACTCGGGCCACTCCGGAACGGACTCCGGCTCGTCGAAATCGACGTTTTCCGAGGAAATCGTCACCTCGTTGAACTACGACTACTTGGTTGTCGGCGTGGGCGCACAGCCCTCTACGTTTGGAATCCCCGGTGTGGCCGAGCACTCGACCTTCTTGAAGGAGGTCAGCGACTCGACCAAGATCCGCCGCCACTTGATGGACATCATTGAGGCCGCGAACATTCTCCCCAAAGACGACCCAGAAAGAAAGCGCTTATTGTCGATCGTTGTGTGTGGTGGTGGTCCAACCGGTGTTGAGGTCGCCGGTGAACTTCAAGATTACATCGACCAGGACCTCCACCAGTGGATGCCGGAGGTGGCGGACGAATTGAACGTGACCCTTGTGGAAGCCATGCCCAACGTGTTGAACATGTTCAACAGCAAGTTGGTCGAGTACACGCAGCAGGTGTTCCAGGACACCAACATCCACTTGCGCACCAACACCATGATCAAGAAGGTCGACGACAAGAAGGTGTACGCAGAGTGCAAGGACGCCAACGGCAACCAGCTGAAGGCCGAGATTCCCTACGGGATGTTGATCTGGGCCACCGGAAACGCACAGAGACCGATTGTGCGTGATTTGATCTCCAAGATCGACGAGCAGAAAAACGCCCGCAGGGGCTTGTTGGTGAACGAGCAAATGTTGCTTGACGGAACTGACAATATCTTTGCCTTGGGTGACTGCACGTTCACGAAGTACGCTCCTACTGCGCAGGTGGCCTTCCAGGAGGGTATTTTCTTGGCGGGGCACTTCAAGCGGTTGAACGATATCGAGGAATTGAAACACAAGATCGTGTCTCCAGGGCCCCAGGATAACGTCGAGCGTTTGGCCAAAAAATTGGTCAAATTGGAAACCTCGCTCGAGCCCTTCAAGTACAACCACCAGGGCTCGTTGGCGTACATTGGGTCCGAGCGTGCGGTGGCGGATTTGGTCTGGGGTGACTGGTCGAACTTGTCCACCGGAGGCACGTTCACGTACTTGTTCTGGCGTTCCGCGTACATCTACATGTGCCTTTCCGCGAAGAACCAGATCTTGATTTGCTTCGACTGGGCCAAGCTCTCGTTGTTCGGCCGCGACATCTCGAAGGAGTAGGCTGACGGAGGCTGCTCGTAATGCTATAGGTATTTATATGTATTTATTCATAGATGTTTGTTCGAGCGCTGCAGTGGGATGTAGTGTGGGAAACAAGTAGCAGTAAGGCTGGTTTTTGTTGGTGTGAGTCGTAACAAGGACGTAGCTCAACGAGCACCAGTCTATATTTCTACCCACAGACCGAAGCACTGCTTAAGTATATATTAGGGTTCCATTGAGACCATTTCACAGCCAGTTAGTCCACTTACCGTCGTGAAGAAGGACCTCCTACTCTTTTCTTTGTTTGTTGTCGGCAAACCAGGACGCTACTTATACCTGTGAATTGATCTTGGAATGCATGTATCTCTTGTTTCTTCGTTCAATGGTAGTAAAAGTGAGTCCTACTTGCACAATATGCGCATACCATAAACAAGCTCTTGCTATTCGTCGTCTCTTCAAGATGGAGAATTTTATTTCAAAATTCTTCCCAGATCAGTCGTCTCGTGCTTCTGGGAAACGGGTGGAAAGTCTGAAACGTATCATGATAGGTTGCAGCCAACGACAGTGGGATCTAAATGCCCTAGCTCGTGCACTTTGAGAAGCTTCAAAGTGATATTGCAACATTGGCAGTGGCACTAAGATCGAAAAATAATCGTAATTTCCAATTTTTTTCAAAATATCCTCGGATGAAGGGCTTGGGACATGTTCTCAAAACCCACCTATTGATGCTCAAGGCAACTTTTGCGTGCAGCTGTGACTTTTTTTTTATTTGTGCCTTGACTGCCGCACAATGCCTCAAATTTCCGTCTCGAAGATGACTTGAGACTAAATGCAGAAAACGGTTTCGACTAGGCCACAAAATATGGCGCTTCTTCGCCTTTTTTCACAGGGTGCCCTTCCTCTAAATCCTTACCACTCGGCAAACTAGCGCACTTTCTCGAAATATCGGAAGCCTGTGTGGCGTAATGGTTAGCGCATTTGACTTCTAATTACAAGTGATCAAAAGATTCCGGGTTCGAGTCCCGGCATGGGTTCTTCTTTTTGCTTTCGGGCCACCAAAAGCTTTTTTACCTATTTATATGAAACAGCCCTAACTCCTTGTTAAAAAGACTATCCCCACAAATCACATCAAATCAGCTTAGTATGAGAACGTGGTAAGTACCCTTTCAATTCAAATGGATGTTAGATCTAAGATGTCTATTGTTGGGATCGGCCTGTTGCCCACTCTATTAACCAAGATGCAGGGTGAAGAGCTGGATGAGGAAACCCTAACATGGATGTCGTACCCTGGGTCCGACTACGCACTACGGCTGCCCCCTACAGTGGTTTATCGTAATGCATGGTATTAAAGAGTGGTCATACTAGAAGTGGAAGTCGGAGATGTTGTCGTCGTACTTTTCGTGCTCGTCTCTGGGGTATGGTGGGGAGTTTGGTGCTTGAGAGAACGACTTCTCGGACGTGGAGGTGAACAGGCCGGCTCCGCTGGACTCCTCTTCCTCCTCGTTCTCGGAGGGGTAGTAACTCTGCTCGGCCGTGATGATCGCACGCACCTTCTGTGGAAGGCGGTCCGGACGGTAGAACCGCAAGTCCACCCGGCCCACAATATAGAGAATGTTGATCAAAAGCTCGAACGCTCCCCAGCACACGTACATGAACCACCTGCTGCCCGCAAGCGTCATGTCGCGCTCGATGTTGTTCTGGAATAACACGATGCTCCGGCCCAAGGCCCCCACAAAAATGAGCACCGTGGTGATCATGATGAGACCCATGGAGAAATTGTGCGACAAGTCACCTCTCTGGTTGGTCAAGCCCTCCACCATGTTGTAGTGGTGGTGGGTGGCGGCAATGACCCTGATGGCGTGTCTGTGGTTGTGGTTTCTCTTCATAAAGGTCTCCTCGGCCTCTCTCGCAGCACCAGGCTGCACAAAGTAAAAGGTGCTGAAAGACTCGATCCACCAGGGCTGGTACGTGTACAAGTTCTCGTCCTTGGCCGTGGGGGGGAAGAGATACGAAAGGCCAATCAAGCACATCGAGGTCAACGAGTAGAGAAGAACGAGCACGGACGTGGCCATGTTGACCTTTCTCCAGCTCTGCCACGCCTTTTCGCTCAAGAAGTAGAGGTAGGGAATGAACGAGGCCATCACAGTCACCACGATAAGCAAGCACACCACCGCGTACATACTCAACATAATGGTCCAAAACAAGCGTCTGGAACCACCCACCGGGTGCCGCCACGTGAAGAGCCGCTGGGCCAAAATAAGATCAAACGACACGAAGATGATGGAGGGGATAAGCAACAAGAACTCGCTGGTCAAGCCCATGGCGATCTTGGTGATGTCGTTGCTCCAGGACGCTCTGAGGGCAAACCCGATCAACTTCATCACGCAGTTGCCGCCCCAGATGAACGAGATCCAGAAGTAGTGGCCCCTGGAGAAGTTGATGAAAAATATTAGGAAGTGGATGAAACCGGCGATGCCAAACAAGACTGCAAACACGGTGCTCGGAGCCAAGTCCACCGGCTTCGGGTAGTCGCCAAAGAGCCCGATCTGGGTGCTGATCACGTAGTCGATCAAGATCTTCGGGAGCTCCTGGCCCAAGAGATTTCTGGAAAACGACACGATGTGTTTGACGTTGGTGCCCTCGGAGGGCCCGTTGAACATGGGCACGAGTAGGTGCACGAGCCCTTTCAGCGCAGGGTAGCCTGCGAAGTTGTAGGGGTCAAAAAACGAGGCGTTCAGCATTAGGCGGAGAAGGAGAAAACTACAGAAAAAGGCTACGTTGGGGCCGGTGTTCTTTTTATGGTGGAGCAGCTTCACTTCATAGTATTGCCTAACTAGGCAACTGTCTAATGCGCATGAGCCGCACCGGGGTGTCGTTCGTAGCATAAATGGTGTCGCGTAACCTGGCACAGGGCGGAGGTGTTTTGGAGATTTCGACGGGTATTAGTTGCTGTCTTGAGGATCAGTATTAATAAGTCGTTTTCTGTATTATTGTCGCTCGTTCGTGGTTGTTTCTGGCTCTGTGGATATTTGGGGCACCTGCATGCGACATGCAGTGTTTTATCCTAATCGAGTAGGCGACGGTCGAGATACTGCAATGGGAATACCAAGAACGAAAACAAAAACCGATGTGAAAGGCTACAAAAAGAAGAAAGATTTTTTGTTTATATTGCAGAATCTCGATGATTCGACTGCCCCTCGAGAAGGTGACCCAGCTGGGCTCTTGGATACCCACCAAGCCTATCGTGCTAGTAGGAAGTCACGTGACGTGCTCTGACCAGTACGATCTGGGGAAAAGACTCATTGGCGTGCTAACCAGCCTGGTAGGTGAGACGGCTGACGGCAGCTCCAGCGCGAGCCCATTTCCTATGCCACTGCTGTGGCACTGAAAGCCACCCAAAGACAGGTCTCAAATCCGGTCAGCTTCCCTCCTCTTTTTCCCTCTGTTTTCCCTTTCTTCCACTTTTTTTTTTCCTCGTTTTCTTTTTCCTCCCTTTCTTTCTTCTGGTTTTACTTTCTCTCTTTTTCTCTTTCTTCCCTTGTCCTTGACAATCACTCCCAGGTCTCACTGCTGGTGACGCGCATCGAACACTACGTTACTTCACTACAATAAAGACACTTCTCGGAAACACCATGCCCAGCACGGAGATAGACTTTTCCGACGCGCACGCCGCGCTCAACTCTAGCCCCATCAACCTCCCCGACGGGTCGTGTTACGTGCTGACGCCCTTTGGGCTATCCATACTAGAGATCCAGGGCGAACTTAATCTTCCTAAAAACGCACCCGCCGATCCCGAAGGCATGGATCCGGATTACGTGGCTGGCTTTGCGAAAGTGGACGAGATCTACGACGCCATCCGGTTCGGAAAAATGGACTTCGACGCGAAGGACCCGTCGAAAGTGGTGCTATATATTGGGAAGTCACAGCGTCTTCTAGGCGTGGTGGAAACGTTGCGGGAGCCTCTCGGCGTGCTCCGCGTGCCCAAGGACAATACGGGCGAAAGTATGAAAATCGTAGACGTCATCGAGAAAAGGATCATATTTAGGCAGAGACCGCTTCCGATCATGTGAGGTGGGGATACTGGCTCTCTTTGGTGCTGTGGGAGAGCACATATGCGTGAATTCTGGCAGTCGATTTAGGAAGAAAAGGCCATTGATAAGGCAAACCGGTGCATTTCAGGTGAAGTTGACTTCTGATCCCTACTACTGCCGCTAATACAGTTTGGTGTGGCTCGACGGGATTTCCATGGGACGTTGTTGTTTGTTCTCCACGAATACTAACCTAGCGGGTGAAGGCAACTCTGGCTGGGGTGCGGACTTTTTCGCTTCACATACGTTTCATCACTCAACGTGTTGCTCTGGCAAAGCGGGAAAAGTAAGAGATTCCCACGCTTTTTCGTGCTCCAAGAAGAAGAGTGCTCCCAACACCCCATGCCAAAGGGTTTTTGAAGTGCCTTCATCTGGTAACGAGCCCTGGGCGAATAAAATTACACTAGTGACTGTGGTTTATCTTAACTCCATTCGCAATAGTTCTGAGTTGGCTGAGGCGGTCACTTGTTTGAATAAATTTAAAATATAAATTTACATAACTACTTACCCTCATCAACTCCCTAAAATTTCGCCCTCGCTTCCCCCGACCGATCTTCACACACCACATTCCTAAAAATTGTCTCAACGTCCGCCCTCGAGAACCCCAACTGCTCCTCCATGTACTGCACCACTCCGCCGTATTCCTCGTCAAGAAGGTCCATCGTCGCAAGCATCGCCTCCGTGCGCGAGCTGATGAGATTGCCGAACCCGTCGTGCTCGATGGTCCAGTTCTGGCGGCCCTGGATGATCATTTGTGCCACGACGTCACTCCTTTCGTCACCTTGCAACTTCTTGACGCCAGCCAAGTACTTCTCGCGGATTTTCGCGTGGTCCGGCACCAAACCGTACGTCGTCAACGCGTACTCCTTGGCCACGGTGAATCGGTCGAGCCCCGCCAAACGGAGCACCAACATACCAAACACTCCAGTGCGGTCTTTTCCAGCAGTGCAGTGGAACACCATCGGCTCGTTTGGCCGGTCCCGGATATGCTCGAACATCACGCGGAACAGGTCTACGCCGCTAGCCAACATCTGCCCGTAGATCTGCACATAAGTGTGCCACGAGGTGATCAAGTGGGAGAGCCTAAGGGCGATAGCATCCGGCGAGTAGTCCTCGTGGCGGAACACGGGTGCGTGAATGCGCTCGACGCCGATGTGGGAGAGCTGCGGCACGCCGTCTTTCAAGCACTCCTCCTCGGAGCGGAGGTCGTACATGGCCTTGACTCCCAAATCTTTGAGTGCATCTAGTCCAGCAGGAGTCACCCCTGCGGGGTTGGCACAGCGGTACACAAAACCGGGCCGCACGTACAACTGGGATCCCGAAGCTGATGACAACGGGAACGTGGGCCTGTATACGGGCCAGCCTCCCAAGTCCCTGAAGTTGGAGATTCCGTCGACTTGTCTGAACGGCGCCGTGCCCATGATTGCGTGCATCGCCTGGAATCTGAGTAGTTCCTGGTCCGTGCGGAGGTACCGCACCACCATGGCGCACACCACGTGGTTGTAGTTGACGACGTTGTGCTTCAGAAGCGGGAGTGCATATGGGTTGAAGTCCTCCATGTCGCCGTCGTTCTCGATGGCCTCGGTGCCGTAGAAGTTGTGGTCTGCGCCGTCGATTATCTCGAGGTGATGTGTATACGGGCCGCGGTTGAACAAGTTGGCGTAGAAAGCGCAGTCCTCTTTGGGGATTATAGAGTCCTCTGTTCCGTACACACTAAGCACGGACCACTGGGGCGAGAGCACGCCAAACTGCCGTGTGTCCACTGTGGCAAGTGACTGGAGCTCCTGGCGCGTAATCCGGACCGTCTGCATCTTCCCGTGTCTGAGTGCTTTCTGGTCTAAATAGTCGAATCCTTCATCGAACACCGGGTATCTGTCCAAGACGGTCTCGGAGCGGAACCGCAGCGAGCAGTTGATGAGGTTGGGCACGACCACAGCTTTTGCGGCCGTTTTCGGGTTGCTCAAAAGGTGCTGCTGCTCGACTGCCCAGAGAAACATCGCCAAGGATCCACGCGAGTGTGCCACGATTGCCAGGAGGTCGAATTTGATGCCGAGCGTGTTTTTCCCGCCGTCGAGAATAAGCCCGACCGCGCTACGAATGTCCTCCACGTCCAGGGCCAAAACCCTTCCCTCCTCCGCATCTGCCAAGTCCGCCAGAGAGCCGCATCCACGGAAGTCTATGCGCAAAGAATACATCCCCAACTCGGCCGCCAACTTGTGCGCCAACTTCTTCTGGTAGCAGTAGTTGCGGTGGCCGCCCTGGCCGTGCAAAAGAAGCGCCATTTTGTGTGTGGGCGGTGCGTAGCCCAACTGCAAAAAGTCGTCTTCGTCCACTGCGTGCGGAATGGCAATGGTGCCTTTCACGCCGGTGGCCGTTTCGACCTCGATTTCGCGCGGGGGTTTGACATCGCTGAGCCCGGAGAGCCGGTCGCTTGCGGTTTCTAAGTCCATCGGTAAAAGAAGAGTTTGTTGGGTGATGTAGAATTGATGGTGAACTGCGGGGAGAAGACAGATCTGGAATCTGGTGCTGTGTGCAGGAACTCGGCATAGTGTTGAAAGGTAGGGTTGGACGTGAACGGCCGATGTGGAAGATTAGGTTGGGTGGAAGATTAGGTTGGGTGGTTGTGATGTACCTTTCGGGTTTTCTTCTTCATGTGGTACTTTGGGTGGTTGGCTCGGTACATCTGGCGTACTGGAACTGGCCTAAAGCAAACAGAGTATCCAGGTAGCCGAGATACCTTTACATTCTACGGATCTTTTAAAGGATCTTCTACGGATATTTAGACGGATCTTTTAAAGGATTTTCTAAAATTCAATTTTGTTTTTTTCGCCTCTGACGAACCTCTTTTCTTATAACACTGCTCTTTATTATAGACCACTTCCTCGGCACATGTGACAGCGCAGTGCGTGCAGCATCATGCCTTTTCTCAAGTTATCGCTGGACACACAGCCAGCACATTGGTTTATGAGTCCGGGTTTTCGGCCACGTGAAATTCACCCCTTGATATTCGTACCATTGTCTTATGAAGCGTATTTCTGCAGTATTCTATTTATTGCAACCACTCTGTGTACTTGTAGATCTATGGCTGTGTGCGATAATTTAGACAACCGGAAACCTTCTCCAGATTTCCGACATTGATCATTTCCATCGATTTTTCAAAAATACAAACATATCAGCGTCGAGTAAGTCCAATTCTATGTCTTAATTAATTCCAAAGGGTATGATGGAGAACTATTTGCAATGTTCGATTCTAAGTGGAAATCAGTATGGTA